>JAZHYW010019392.1:0-61648 GCA_037355805.1 Ixodes ricinus | reverse complement strand
TACGTATTGCTGTTCGTGAAGTGAACGGTCAGCACCTCATCTCTGGACCATTTCACGGAGACACTGCTTCGGCGGCCATCGGCGACATATTGAAGCAAGACAAAATAGAGGTTCGCACTATGCTTGTCGCCTCATTGTACCCTCTTTAGCTTCAGGTGGGAAGAAATTGAGGGCCAGGTTGTCAACATCTTGAAGCCAAGATTTTAATATAACACAAGGCGTATTAGCCTTGTATTTTTTCTGATTCAAGTATTATGGAGCGCCCAAAATCGCTTCGCATTCTTTTTATCTTGCGGTTATTTTAGTATAATATGTGTGGTATTTAATCATCTGAAAAACGTTTACCAGGCCTTTTTGCATTTCTCCAGGCCGCCATGGTTTACTTTTTCGAGTTCCTTACTATGCGGACTGTCAATAAGCACCTTCCCATTTTTTTAATCCCTGGATAAGAAAGGTACGTGCTATACTCTGTGCTAGAGTGTCTGACCACATTTAGGGTACGTTACTCATAATAAGCATGCGCCGCTTTCTATGGCTAAGAGGCGTGCCAAATCAGAAGAGCGCTTCGGATGTAGCTGCTCAATCAAAAATGAGTCGCCGAACGTATATTTTTTTGGTGATACACTTCAATAAAAAAGTCAAAAACATAATAGCCAAAACCCCAATAACAAAGAGCCACATCACAAAACGTATACTGAGTTTATCAACAAAGCCATTAGAAATAGGAACAGCCATGCTTATCAGGACGGTAGCTACATTTTTACATACCGCGGCCAAAACAAACCAGGCAAAGTTAAAAAAAAAATTGTTAGTTAGAATTTGACGTTTTCTGCTTGGTTTTTCTTTCATCTGTTATGCTTTGATATCCTGATATTTTTAGAAGATACATCGATTTATATGTAATCATTCATTTAAAAATCACGGGAGGAAAGCCTTGTGAACCTGTGTACTAAAGTCGAATTCTCGTTATTCGCGTAACATTATAGTCTTTGTTGAAAGAACCTAACTTTTTGGTTCTAACTTTTTGCGTAAGTATGTCTTTGCACATAATGATTAAAGCCTTTTTATTCTGCTTTGTTTTTCGCTTCCGTGCGCCTTATATCCTCCGTAAAGAAACGCATATTTCAGTTCTATCTCGAGCTGATAAATAAAGGATTTAAAAGCAATGTTTCTCTCAAATGCAGAACATCATTTGGTAGCTATATTTTATTTTAAGAACACTGATGGTTCTGAATGACGACTATAATTTGTTCTTTAAGTTTGATAATTACTTGTCTACTTATATGTATGTTAGAGACGCCGAATAATTAACAATAATATTAAACAACTTGTCAACGTGTCTATATTACTGATAGCTTAAAGGAAAGGGTACAGTGTGGGTTATTAGGTTCACGACTTCTTTGTGGTTCGGCCTTCTTATGTTTCAGTGCAGAAATTGTATTGATTTCGGAGAGTCAAGGCATGCTGTTGGATTCACTACGCCCTCAGGAACAAAAATCATTACGTTCTTGTGCACAATTCGACAGCTATCACTCCATTGAGAATATTTGCAAACTCTGCTGCGTGATGTATAGGTAAAACATTAAAAAAGTCAATAAGTAGTAACAGCAGCAATTTACCTTCTCAGCGATTATACCAGATGTACTGTAATTGAAATATGTCAGGCAAACAACCATTGAGAGTTATATACGCTTTAGAGAAACTATAAGTGCCCAATAAATCTAACATGGAAGGCGTGCCTTAGAAACCTCTTCATTTTGCGTTTATTCTAGACTAACCTTGCATTGAATTGTTTCAGGAGACATGGCCAACGGCACGTTAAGTGCCTGACGGAATATTCCAACTGCCGCAATATTGGGACTTGAAGAAGATGACTGCAGTCAATGAGACAGGAGGGCCAAGATCACGGGTGCGCGCTGATAATATTCGAGGCGAAGAAGGGAGCCGCGACGGTCGGCCACGTGACGCATCTTGGTCCGGCTTCGTCCCGGTCCCGAGGTGCCAACACCCCACAAGACCCGGACTTCCATGCTCTGTCTGGGAGAGGCAGGGTCTGTATGCTGCGTCCAACAGCTTCGACGCTTCGGATGCTTCGACGCTAAGACCGAGCGAAGAAAGGATCTTGCCAGACTCTACGCGCCACGCCACACCGATCATTATGCATATGAGAATATTTTAAAGTGACCAACAGCCCCTTCCGCCGGCCGATGCCGAGGCGCTCCGCGCGATCCTACCCCAGTGGCACGTGATCCACCCCAGTGGCACGCTCGGCGGAGCAAACCGAGCGTAACGCTCCCAGCGCCCCCGCTTTCTCAGAGCGTCTGCTATCTTGCTGAAAGCATGAAGTTCTAATCGGAACTTAATGTTTTGGTCAACAAATTTGATTGTTTACTACTTGATTACCGGTGACCCCACGTTAAGACACGATTTATTTTCCTTGCAGTTATATAAACCCGATGAAGACAACTAGAAGTACTTGTACGAGTGGTAGGATGCGATTGAGCAATACCAAATACGTATCCCGTAAAGCGATCGTTATCTCCGAACGCAACTTCCATCCGCGGAGTATTAGGACGCATTGTCTTCTAATTATTCCAATTACATTACAGGGACCACACAACCAACAAACGACATACCTAGCTCTTCATCCGAATAGGCGCGCACAACGTCTTAGACGTAACGCGATATCTTTGGCCTCTTCTCTGTCTAGGCTCGCCCTCGTCGCTGGCTGCATCGCCCTCGTCGTTACTTGAGCTGGAGCTAAGCTGGTATCTTCTCGCTGTCGGTTATTACGTTGTCACTGCGTTTTATCAGACCCTCCTGAAATGAACAGCAACGATGTCACCGCCGCTGTATGCTCGCGCGAGTCGCCCCTTGACGAGAGGAACGAAAGCAAGATCAGCAAGGGAGCCCACCGAGCAATTGAAACAAAAAAAGCTCGAGGTACACCTAGGCATTTCTTATGAGTTGTGAATGCGAAAGCATGCAAGCCGTTCGTCCGCTCCCTTTGTCGTCTGCTGCGTACTAGCGCGCGTGCCGCTTCGAAATCTCGGAGGCCATGGCGCAGCGGCCAATGGGAGCCCCGTTGACGCGCGCCAGCCAATGGAAGCGAAGGCTCGCGGAAACTAGGAGCCGTTTTCGCGCTTCCAACTGATGAAGTCAGCTCGCTCTATAAGACTGTTAATGCTTTCGCATTAAAAAAGCCGCGAAACTCCTTCACTCCCCGCAGAAACGTTGATAACGAAACTGAAATGTTGCGAGTAACTGCAGATCTTGTTCCTGCAAAAAGGCTGTGCGGAGAACACCCGGACCGCTCGGCGCGCTCCACCACTTTACCACGGATCGGTTGGAGCCGCTCGGCGAGCACCCCACTGGCTCCAGACAGATCTACAAGCGGCACACGGAGCGACTGCTCGCATCTCGCGAGGGGAACAGGAATCCGCTCGGCGAGCACGCGCCGAGCGCTCGCTTATTTGCCGGGGGAAGGGGCCAGTAAGTGTCTCGACCGACACTAAATGGATGCCTTTTATTTTTAGAAATATATTATCTTTTGTGTCTTTAATCTGCGTCATCGTTTCTCCTTCCTGACTTCCTCCCTGGCTAAACCTGACCACATTTGACGAGGCCTGCCAGGATTGGTCATGGCCCATTTAACATCGTGGTTGCGTTTCTTTTTTTTTTCGGGAGGTGAGAAAGGGGAACGGGAAGCTGTGTACCAACATCAACCCAGAACGAATAATATCGCTGAGTAAAGAATTGGGCTATGCGGCAGATGAGTTAAAGAGAATGTGCAAATGAGGAAAGGGGGAGGATGGATGAGGAAAGAGTGTGTAAGACAGCTACAAGAACTCAGGACCGTGAAAGGGCTAGGGAGGACAGACAGTGAGAACAGTATGGAGGTCCGTGAGAACGTGCCAGGGAGGGCCGTGAGGCGACGAAAGCGTTTTAGCCGCCGAGCGTGACACAAGTTAGATAATGAGCGGAAGATCGTGCAGATGAGAAGCACGCTGCCTGGAAGGGGGCGGAAAAGGTGCAGAACAGGGGAGGCGCACGTGGGAAAGCTGCAGGCCACTCGACACAGGTGAGCCCGCACAAGTTGATCCCATCCTTCAATGCGTGGAGGGACGACCTAGATATGCGGCTACGCAGTGTTTCGAGCGTATTGCAACAGGGTCTGGATGGCGATTGGAGAAAGAGCCACCACTTTAAGCTTATGTCTGCCCGGAGAAGCGCTTACTCCTGGTCGGGCGAATGACACCGCGGATGCGTTGGATTACGCAAAGGCCACGCTGGCACTGTTCCAGTGATTTCGGTTTACTATGAAGCAGGGGAGCCGTGAGGGGTTCCCTGTCGCAAACCCCGAAGAGGTCGAAACGAGGAGACAATTTGCTGCCAGGTTGGCAGGGTTTTTGACCGATGGCTCGAGATAGCGGGAAAATGAAAGACGTCCGACGCATTCCGAGACAACATCATGGTAGAACAAATTTTGTTGACCTGGCTGAATAAGTTGACAGTCTTCCCTAAGAGTGCGGGGCTGTAAGAGTTTGGAAGATATAGCAGCTAAGGGTTATCTCTTTCTAGAGGCCCAGGTGCAATATAGCGCAAACAAGCTAGAAGCCAGAGGAATTTGCCAGCAGCAATAGCGCGTGGAAACGAAGTAACCCACTCGAGAGGAGAGGCCGAAGGAGTATCTCGCTGCATTCTGTGCGGGAAAGGCTGGGCACAAGGTAGGAAACTGCAGGGACACCGCTCTAAAACACGAAAGCAAGGCTCTGTTGGACTGCGGCCGCATCGGGGCACAAGGTGGAGAAATCCACAAGGGAAGTCGAGACGAGATTCAAAAAAGCTTCCTGCTTGTTGCCTTTGACAACAAATGCTATCGACGAGTCGGATAATTCCTATGTAACCCTGGCGTGATGGCGACAAGATTCGGGTGGTGAGATGCGGCCATGGGAAGAGTCCATAAGTTCTTAACGGAGAACATGCGTTGGTTGTAGAAGGACGTCGTGGCGAACGTTTAATAACGGTACTGAGGGATACCGAATGTAATAATAATACCGGCTGTGGCTTCCGATTTGAGGGTTGGTTGCACTATAGAACCAAAACGTAAAAGCTGGAGCCCGGTGCTCTTGTTGGACCAAACGGTTTGATATTTTCCTGAGTCGGATATCCTTTATACAAACGTCTTACTACACGGGGAAGGGAAAGACAAAATTCCGTCAGTAACCCCTGTACGACCTTGTACTTCCGAATATATCGTAAATGCGGGCGGCTTACGAATAGAACCCAGACTCCGGAAAGTAACCAATAAACGTGTATGGGTGACGGCCAGGGCAAGCCGAAGGAATTGCGTGAAACACTCTCGGCAAACCACCGAATCTCGACGTGAATTGTCGCAGTGTACAGGGATCGATCCCTATTGAAAATCGCTCTGATGGGACTTCAGGATTTTTTTAAAGGGTGTGAAGGGGACTTCAGGAATTTCTGAGATGTTTGAAGGGGGCACCGATATTTCCTGGTGGGTTCGCTGGCCCCGTCAGAGGCTCTCCTGAAATGTCTGAAGTGCCCTTTACAATGCCTTGAAATGTCTGAAAGCCTGTCAAGAACTTTTCTAATGGGGTCGGGAAAACCTTCAGGCTTCTTAAGATGTCTGTGGGCAACGGCTTAGGTGGAGAAAACACATTTCGCAGAATTAGAACATAGCTGCCTTTTGTACGCGACGGGAAAAAATAAGTATTTGGAGAATGCCGATCGTATCTGTGTACGGTCAGATTTTTATTACTGCTCTTCTATCAAATACGAGTGGGCTCCTGGACCCGTCTGTCACTGCCCGGGTGTTCGGTCGCTAGGGAGGCCACTGAGGGCGACCGCCCCATGTGGAGAATTGACGAGCCGCGGGCCGAGTGGTGTTGGCCGAGCGGCGTTTTGAGGCGAACGCAGTCCTGTCCGCTCGAGGCGAAATCCGTGCAGCCATGAATAATAATTATAAAAAAAAGCCGAGAGCAGTGCGTTTTCCAGGAACAGGGACGCACGCGGGAGCGACTCGTTCCGGGAACCGGTTCCTCCACGGGAGACGGTCCCCAAAAAGCAACAAACACGGCGCCTCTCTCCGCCCGGCGATGGGGAGAGGGTGCAGGGCTGCCAGGCTGGCCAGGCCAGCAGCGTCGGCGGGAGAGAGTGGTGTGGGGAGGCCACCCGCCAGCATAGCCATTTTTCTCTGCTCGTGGGCGGTTCCGGTTAGCCCACGAGCCGGCGTGGATGTTTGGAGCGGACCAATTTCCTTCAGGAAGGTGAGCATCCATGGCATTGAGGGCTCGCCCCTTGGTCTGTTTTGATCCGTGCGGTTTCTTCCTTGGTTCCGCAGGTGAACCCCAGTTCGGCGTTGGCCGCCTTCAGCACCGCTCGAGCGCCATCGTCTTCAGCGCATTCAAGGAGATGGTGACCGGTGTCGGCTTACTCGCTGCAAAACCTGGCAGTCGGGGTCAGCGTCCCACCGCATGTTGTGCCTGCGCACCGGGATTATGGCACTGTGGTTCCTGAAACGGTGGATGACGGCCGCTGTCCCGCCTTGTTCCTTGCGCCTCTTCGTCCGTCCGACTTCAGAAGCATCCAGCGAGCGAAAAATACGCCGAAGACGCCGGCGCGACGTCATCATGGACGAAACCGTGACTGTGCTGGGGATTTCTCAACGGCGACGGGTGCTGCTTGCGAGTTCGTGGTTTTCGCTAAACGTGCTTACTGGGACTGTGTATGTGTCCGTGAGGTGCACCTGCTCGGTTTTATTAGCTGAACTACCGTACATCAGGAATATACCCAGCGGCATTGTGAGTACTTTGAAAGATATTTTTCTTTGTGATAAAAAGTCAGTTGTCCCTATTTGATATGATCTCTTTCGTCTACAGCTCCTGGCGCCGGGTTTCAACAAACGTTGCTTTTTATCGCCTTTTTGAGCTATAATATGCATGTACAACTAAATGTCTGCAATAAAGTTTTAATAATGTTTTGAACTGCATTTTTGTTTATGGTTCACAGTCATTTGGGCGTCTAAAGGGTTGATGGGCTAAAGGGTCTGACTGGTTGAAGGGCTGTGGGGCTAAAGGGTTTTTCTATGGGGTATCCCTGAAGGGTTTTTCTGTAGGGTATTTTTGAAGGGTTTTGAAGGCCTGTGAGGTCCCATAATCCTTCAAGGCTGACGGGCCCTTTAGAAATATTTTCAATAGGGTCATTCTGGAGTGTGAATGAGCCTCAAAATGATAAACTATTAAAAGTAGCTTCAGTGAGCAAAAGAAAAGGAAAAGCACCTGAAGAGCAGTTTGAGCAAAATCAGGAGTGACCTTTAAAATTATCGCAGGTGTCAGTGAGGCAAACGACATCTGAGGAGCCTCGCCATGTGTGCTAAAAAGGAGGGCACCACTCTTACGATGTGCTTGAACGAGACTGGGAATAAAACAAGAAAACGTAACGGAATGACGAAGATCCGTTTTCTTTTTGTTGTTGTTAGGAATCGTCTCCTGTACGGAGACCGTTCCTGAAAATCCCAGAAATCTAAGGCCGACTCTAAGGTCACTTGAACTTACACGAAGAGGCTCTGCAGTTACAACAAAAGAACAGGTTACGAGACGTCGAACACACCCTTGTATCCCGAACGATCGGATCACTTGGGCAAACACTCAGAAATCAACCTTTTTCCTTCTGCAACAATTGTCCCCCAGCTTCAAACTGGAACAATGAATCTAACCTTCACGAAGAAGGACTGGTAGTTTTCAAGACCGACCTTTCAAAAACCCTACCCTCTTCTTCACTTGCTCGTCTTGCGGACAGCAACGTCGAGAAGCAACTGTTGTTAAGTTCGTACAAGGGACTTTGTTAGACTGAAACGTGTGAGGTTGGTGTAAAACGCTCGTGCAATTTTGGGGTAACAGTACGTTTGGCTCGTCTGAATCACCCACCACAAGGTTAATAGCTAATATTTTTTAAAGGTGAATGCATCAACAAAAATAACCGAGCTTCCGCTTGTTTGTTTTTTTCCTTCCACTACGGCATTTAAATTCGTATGTTGCGATTTGATGGGCTAGTTAAAAAAAGAAAACCTTGCTTGACCTAACTAAATATGGTAATCATCAAAATACAAATGTAACGTATATGTAACGATACGTTCCATTCTTTTTAACTGTAACGGGAACCAGTTCCTTTTCACATATGGAACTTGTAACGGGAACGCGTTCCAAAAATCAAAGGAACGAGGAACGAGCTTTCGTTTCTTTTTTTGAGGAACGTGTACAACACTGCTTTTCGCTACGCAGAGAGGAAAAAGGTAGGGAGAAGGACGCGATGCGCCATGCTCCTGCCCCCCCCCCTTCCCTCCTTCGCAGGACGCGCACACACACAAAAAAATGTTTTACTTTTGTTTGTTTGCTCACGGCGACTCGCGGCGTTGCCCCCGTCTTTATTTAAAACGCGCACATAAACCACTAACACCCCTGTCGGCTTCGTAGCCGATCTAGTATTGTATATCGGAAATAACTGCCGTTCTGTGTTTAATTTATGGTGTTTTACCGTTCGTTTCTGACGGGCTTGGAATCGAGGATTCTTTTTTCGGCCTTGCCGTTTTGAGGTGTCGGCCTAGAATCGAGTAAATCCGGTATAGAGCAACTGGTACTCCCAAGACAGTTCAGGACCGCTGTTATAACGAAGGTGCATGACGGAATCATCTGGGGACGTCAGGGCAAGAAGAACACGCTGAACGTGGTGACGGAAGGATTTTTTTTTGACAATGCATGCCAGCGAGGGCAAGAGGTATGTTCGCTCTTGTGATGTGTGCCAAGGAACAGTTCCCAAGAGTAAGGTGGGAAAGGCACCTTTAGGAAATATGACGACAATCGAGACACGATTCAAGACGCCAATCACTAGATTCGCGATATCTTGGTAGTGACGAGCTCATGGGAAGAGCATGTACAAACAGTCGTGATGATTTGTGAGCGCCTGACCCACAGATCCATGAGAGGATTCAAGTTTCACCAAGGCACCATAGGAAACGCCAAGTTCTGTCGTTTCTCGTTCTTACGGAATTTTTGACAGGCATTTTGTGCCAAATAACTCAATGATTGCAGCACCGTTGGTGGATGTAACGAAAAATGAAGCCTGTAAGGTTGAGTGAGGCCCAAGAAAGAGGAAGTCTTCATAGGGTTGAAGATTTGGCTGGGACAGCCTCTGATTCCTCTATAACCGAATCCTGAAAAGGAGTTTGTGTTACGTGCAGATACGTTCGAAGCGATCTTAGGAGCAGTCTAGCTGCAGGAGAAGGACGGGGTGCTGCACCCTATTGCATACGCGAGTTTGGATGACCTTCTTGGATGACCTTCTGACCTTAAAGGAGACGGTTGTCGGAATCGAAACGTCGGTTCAGCTACTGTCTGGTTAATATGATAGCATCCTAAGCCACATGCAAAAAACAGGACCGCGAGCTGAAGGACATAAAAAAACACGTCGAGGCAATCGAGCAAAGCGAAAAAGAGGCAAAGCTAAAACAACTGCAGCTCCAAGTGAATGACCTCGAGTGGCGAAGCAGAAAGCTTAATTTAGAATTCCACGGCATCCCGAAAACTGAAGGTGAAGACTTGATAAGCGAAGTGAACAAGATAGCAGAAAAGTTGGAAATGCGCGAACTGTCTCAAAGTGACGTCACAGCTATCCACAGATTAGCGTCAAAGCCTGATAAAATTCCGGGAATCATTATCAAGTTTGCATCGCAGACCACAAGGGACGCCTGGTCGGACAGGAGGGCTAGGCTGAGAAACGCTGGTATCAACGCGTACGTCAGCGAAAACATGACCACGTATAACAGGGAGCTGCTGGCCTAGACAAAGGAATGGGCGAAAAGGAAAGGATTCTTGTATGTCTGGCACCGGAACGGAAAGCTTTTTGTCAGGCGTAAGGATGGCGAGCGCTCTTACATTGTCAAGAACGAAGATGATTTGCTCTCGCTTGACTCCTACTTCTGCCTACGTGAATATGACGCATCAGTTATTACTTGATGGATTCGCCTTATTTACTACTTACTGATTTGAAAGAACACCTAAGCTCATGTTCTACAGGGTGAAACAAGGAGACGGCAGGCTCTTTAAATCGACCGGAAAATTCGGTTTCTTAACCTATCGCGCTACGACTTTGTGCAGCGTTGCCCACAGATGGTGCATTTTTTTTGTAAAATTTGCAAAGAACGAACTTACCTGAGGAAAAAGTAAAGAAAGAAAAAGGCTTAGCTTCTATGGAAACGCAGCGACGCCACCGGTCTGCAAACAACACGGCGCCGTTTCGCACGGGAGACAAGAGATGGCGCAAGCGGTCGCGACGCCAACTGCCGCCAACGAACGAGCAGACGACGTCGAGTGCCGGCCTGTTTAGCAGACAAGGAACTGCAGTTCCTTGTTGTTACCGCGCCTGTTTTTGTTTTTGCAACTGTCGCCGCCTGCGGAACGCGAGCCGCTTTTGAGTCGAAAGGATCGTCTGCTAAAGTGCCGGCTCTCGGCGCCGTATGCTCGTTCGTTGGCGGCGTTTGTTGCGCCATCTCTTGTCTCCCGTGCGAAACGGCGCCGTGTTGTTTGAAGACCGGTGGCGTCGCTGCGTTTCCATAGGAGCTAAGCCTTTTTCTTTCTTTACTTTTTCCTCAGGTAAATTCGTTCTTTGCAAATTTTACAAAAAAAATGCACCATCTGGGGGCAACGCTGCGCAAAGTCGTAGCGCGATAGGTTAAGAAACCGAATTTTCCGGTCCATTTAAAGAGCCTGCCGTCTCCTTGTTTCACCAGTAATATTTCCTACGGGCTTTCCATTTAAATGCACAGTTCTGCAGAGAAGAAATTCATTGACCTCGAATGTCCTTTTGGACAGTTTAAAATTTCTTTCGATATAATTATGTTAACTGAAACTTGGTATTCTGATGAAGGAGAAGTTTTTTCTTTTGCCATCCCTACAATGCCTATTTTTTTAAATCGCACCACTAGTCGTGGTGGAGGTATGTGTGCACTAATAGAAGAAGGCATGGACCGTGAAGCGTTGCCATGTTTTTGCTCTATCTCTAGTGATTATGAAATCCTGTCTTTGCTGACAGATAATACGCTTGTTTCTGTAGTTTTACCGTCCACCTGATGGCAACATTCCGAATTTTCTTCTTGCTTTTTCTTTACACTCTCCTGGAATACTGTGGCGACAATAGGCTAACTGTGATAGTTGGAGGTGATTTTAACATTAACATGCTACTTCTATCACCACACCTAAAAATGATTTCGATTTTCTGCTTGCTACGTATGACTGTGTTAATGTGATAACCAAACCAACTAGAATCATAGAAAACACAGAAACCCTTATTGATCTCTTTATCACAAATGTTGATAATACTTGTGTGATTAGCGGAATTTTTAAATTATCATATAAGTGACCATTTGCCAACGTTCTTTTGCATAACAGGCAAGTGATGCCATAAAAATAAAAAAAAGTCCCTTCAGTCGTTTTCAATATACCACGCTTGATAACCTTGAAAGGTTGGTGAATGTATTAGAAATGAAAATTGGTCTGACATTGTTAATGAAACAAACCCTGATGTAGCGTACAGTCGTTTTCTGGAACAGGTGTCCAAAAAACTGTATGCAAGCAATTTTCCGTATAAGAAATTTAAAAACGTCCAAAAGAATTCGTAAGCCCTGGATTACCCCAAACCTCTTATCGAAAATTAATATAAAAAAAATCGATTGTTCGAAATATTAAATAAAACAAGAGATCAAACGGATCTGAACAATTTCAAATTATATAGAAATAGGCTAACAAAGGAACTTCGAAAGGCAAAGGCGGATTACTATAATAGGAACTTGGGCTCGTCAAGTGGACGTGTTGATGTTCAATGGAAAAGGATTAATTCAATCCTGCCAATGTGACTGCTCTCATGTTGGTGTGGAAAGCTTTGTGTGAATGGTATAGAACTTACAGGTGTTGCTTTAGTTAATGCGATTAACGATCATTTTGTAAAATTAGCTACAAACGCATATAGTAGTGAAGCCTGTTCATACATTGAAAGAGGGAACGAGAATTCTGTTTTTCTAGATCCCGTTATTGATACCGAGGTGTTTTTCGGTGTTTATGAATTTAAAGAACACTTCGAGTAGAGATGTTGATGATATCCAGATTAAACCAGTAAAATATGTTCTAGACATTATAACACCCTATGTAACACATATTTTCAACTTGTGCATATCGACAGGAATATTTCCTGTGCGTATGCAAGTAGCCAAGGTTTCCGTCCTGCATAAGAAGGGAGATAGGAATGACATTAATAACTATATACCTTGTTAATACAGCCAGTCTTTTCAAAGGGACCTGAAAAGTTATTCACTAGTCGCTTGTCTAACTTTTTTGACAAACATAAGCTAATTACAAGATTCCAGTTTGGATTTAGAAAGCATAAATCAACTGAACTTGCCTTACTTGAACAGAGAGAGTTTATTTTAAGAAATCTCGATAAACGAAAACTAGTATATGTATTTACGTTGACTTTACTAAAGCTTTTGATTTTCTAAACCATGAACTGTTATTGAAAAAAGCTGGAATATTATGGAATTCGCGGACAAGCTTTAACGCTTCTTCAATCCTATCTTGGAAACCGCAGAACAATACGTTTGTTGTAATAATTTCATTTCCACAATCAAATCGGTAACATCGGGCGTACCTCAAGGCAGTATTTTAGGACCTTTTCTTTTTAACGTTTGTGTCAATGATATTGTGAACATTGACCAGACAACTAAATTTGTTATATATGCTGACGATGCGACGCTTCTTTTACTGCTGATAAGGCACATAAACTTATATCTATGGCCAACACAGTACTAGATAAATTAGGAGAATGGACCGATAAAAACGCTTTAAAAATAAATACCAATAAAACAAAAGCTATGATAATTAGGCCGAAAAATAAAGTTATTTCTTCATTAGAACACATTGATATAAACTCGGTAAATATTGAATTGGTTGAGTCATTCAAAACGCTTCGGCGTTGTGTTTTCACAAAACATGTCATGAGACCATCATATTGAGCATTTAAAAAAATAAATTAGCAAAGGTTGTAGGACTGGTATATCGGAATCGATATATGTTTCCGAGGTCGGTTAAATTATTACTGTATAAATCTTTATTTTTTGCTCATTTATATTCCTGCCACGTGGTTTGGGGTACCACCGCGGCAACACATCTTAAGATGATACATTTACTTCAAAAACGAATGTTACGTACAATTGCCATTGTGCCGTTCTGCTCGCATACAAAAAACCTGTTCAGAATGTATATTATATTAACTATCCACAACATGTATAATTATAGGCTTTCTACAAAGTATAAACATGAATTGTGCAGTAACCGTACTTACATAATTGAACTGTCTGGTTTAAAACCACGCGTTCCCAGTTATCACTTTCGAAAACCTGAATACTGGAATGCACCTGCTTGCCGATTAAATCTAGGAAAGAAATGTTATGCTACAGACTATCTAAACTGCTTAATTGTTTTATTCACAGTGATGTTCACGTAGCCACTATGAGCATGAAAGAATTGCGTGCCGTTGATGTGCCATTTTGTTGTAGACGACTAATGTTTTTGGTGTGCGTGTATTTTTTGTCTCTCTCGCCTTGTCACTGCTGCAGAATGCAATTTGGGGGCCGAGAGCTCGTCAAGCCGTTTCGTGCGGCTTTTTATCTTGGCCTCCACCTTTGTAAATGGAAAATAAAGATATATTATTATTATATGAATTAGGTTGTTCTGAAAAGAACTTCGCGACTCTTGAGAAGAAATGTCTAGCGCTTTTGTGGGCGGGTTGCCAGGTTCACGATGTTCTTGTACGGTACCACGTTTCACGTGCAGTCTGATCATCAGCCGCAAGAGTTTCTTAACATACCCAGACACACGAAGAATCGAGTACTTATGTGGAGCGTGGCTTTACGAGACTACAGTTTCGGGATAAAGTGCATTAGAGGCAAAGATAGCGTGGGAGCGGATTACTTAAGTCGCCTTTAGGCATCGCTTTGCTTGTAGGAAAGTGGACAAGTTGATTCTATTTATTTCGATTGCTCTGAAGCTTTTGATCTCGTAGATCGTAAGTCGTTACTTGCCAAATGTTCAGCGTTGGGCATGACTAGCTCGTTTTGCAGTTGGTTGTCTAGTTATCTTGGCGGGAAGACCTAACAGAGTGCTGTATGAAGGGTTTTTTCGGCCTCATATTGTCACGGGTAGTGACCAAAGTACAAGAAATAAACATGAAGAAATACATGTTGAATGGGGCGAACTTGTGCCCAAAACAAAAAGGGAATAGAGGATAATAGCAGAGTGTCGCGAGCGTCGAAGTCGGCGTAACTGCGGTATCGAACGCTGGGGGCGAGACTGACTCCGTTCGCCTTGCGGAGTCCCTTATGCACCCTCGTAGGTTTCTGGTTCATTCGGTGTAGAACTTTCGGTGCGTAGAACATTCGGAACTTGATCCAGACGGGAATGTTCCCGAACTTACGAGAGAGGCCAAGATGAAAGAATAAATAAAAGGACAGACCGCTGACTGGAATCGAACCTATACACCTTCCGGGCGACAGTCAAGCGCGATAAACACTCTGCCACGCACAATCTTGCTAGCCGACGCGCTTGGCAATATGCTTTAAATACTGGTGTGCCTCAAGGGTCTAATCTGGGGACGTTGTTATTCAACATTTTTGTCAATGATTTGGTAGACAGTGTGCTGCATTCAGAGGGGCTGCAGTTTGCAGATGATGTTAAGATTTATCGTGAAATTCATTCAACTATTGACTGCCTCATTATGCAAGACGATGTTCATTCAGTTCCAAATTCGTGCTTGAAATATAATTTGGTGCTTAACCCCAGTAAGACCAAGGTTGTTTCTTTTACCCGCAAGACAAGCTGCATTGAGTACTCCTGCACCATGTTAAGTGCAGCTATCGCGAGGTCAGATACTATTCGTGACCTGGGAGTGCCTCTTTGATTCCCGCCTTTCGTTTACTGAACATGTTTCGAAAGCTGTGAATGATCCCTTATCCAGGTGCAAGGCGTACCAGGTCCCGCATGACGCGGAATTTATAATCAAACTAAGTGCGCCTCGCCCGACCCCTCTATTTCGCAAGCCCTACGCACGAGACTAACGCTTCACTTTTTGCTACAATACATGATTGAGACGATCCAATGGTGTTTCATACAATTGAGCAAAACCGAAGTTTAGACAAAACAAGGGCGCGAAGATAGCATGAATCATTGCTAGCGACACTACTTAAATTCCGCGTCATTCGGGAAATAACGCCTAGCACTCTGGATTAAGGGATCATTCACAGCTTTCGAAACATGTTCAGTAAACGAAAGGCGGGAATCAGAGAGCACACTCCCAGGTCACGAATAGTATCTGACCTCGCTGATAGCTGCTACTTAACATGGTATAGGAGTACTCAATGCAGCTTGTACTTGCTGGGTAAAAGAAACAACCTTGGTCTTACTGGGGTTAAGCACCAAATTATATTTCAAGCATGAATTTGGAACTGAATGAACATCGTCTTGCATAATGAGGGCGGTCCAATAGTTGAATGAATTTCACGATAAATCTTAACATCATCTGCAAACTGCAGCCCCTCTGAATGCGGCACTACTGTCTACCAAATCATTGACAAAAAAGTTGAATAACAACGTCCCCAGATTAGACCAGCAGAGCCACACCAGTATTTAAAGCATATTGCCCAGCGCGTCGGCTAGCAAGATTGTGCGTGGCAAGAGTGTTTATCGCGCTTGACTGTCGCCCGGAAGATTGTATAGGTTCGATTCCAGTCAGCGGTCTGTCCTTTTATTTATTCTTTGCATTACCTGGCCTTCTCAGCACGTTCGGGAACATTCCCGTCTGATCAAGTTCCAGATATTTCTACGCACCAGAAAGTTCTACACCGAATGAACCAGAAACCTACGAGGGTGCATAAGGGACTCCCGCAAGGCGAACGGAGTCAGTCTCGCCCCAGCGTTCGATACCGCAGTTACGCCGACTACGACGCTCGACACTCTGCTATTATCCTCTATTCCTTTTTGTTTTGGGCACAAGTTCGCCCCATTCAACATGTATTTCTTCATGTTTATTTCTTGTACTTTGGTCACTACCCGTGACAATATGAGGCCGAAAAAACCCTTCATACAGCACTCTGTTGGGTCTTCCGCCAAGATAACTAGACAACCAACCAAAACGAGCTAGTCATGCCCAACGCTGAACATTTGGCAAGTAACGACTTACGATCTACGAGATCAAAAGCTTCAGAGCAATCGAAATAAATAGAATCAACTTGTCCACTTTCCTACAAGCAAAGCGATGACTAAAGGCGACCCAAGTAATCCGCTCCCACGCTATCTTTGCCTCTTATGCACTTTATCCCGAAACTGTAGTCTCGTAAAGCCACGCTCCACATAAGTACTCGATTCTTCGTGTGTCTGGGTATGTTAAGAAGCTCTTGCGGCTGATGATCAGACTGCACGTGAAACGTGGTACCGTACAAGAACATCGTGAACCTGGCAACCGCCCACAAAAGCGCTAGACATTTCTTCTCAAGAGTCGCGAAGTTCTTTTCAGAACAACCTAATTCATATAATAATAATATATCTTTATTTTCCATTTACAATGGTGGAGGCCGAGAAAAAAAGCCGCACGAAACGGCTTGACGAGCTCTCGGCCCCCAAATTGCATTCTGCAGCAGTGACAAGGCGAGAGAGAGACAAAAAAAAAAAAAAACACACGCACACCAAAAACATTAGTCGTCTACAACAAAATGGCACATCAACGCACGCAATTCTTTCATGCTCATAGTGTCTACGTGAATATCACTGTGAATAAAACAATTAAGCAGTTTAGACAATCTATAGCATAACATTTCTTTTCCTAGGTTTAATCGGCAAGCAGGTACATTCCAGTATTCAGGTTTTCGCAACTGATAATTGGGAACGCGTTGGTTTAAACCAGACAGTTCAATTATGTAAGTACGGTTACTGCACAATTCATGTTTATATTTTGTAGAAAGCCTATAATTATACATGTTGTGGATACTTAATATATTATACATTCTGAACAGGTTTTCTGTATGCGAGCAGAACGGCACATTGGCAATTGTACGTAACATTCGTTTTTGAAGTAAATGTATAATCTTAAGATTTGTTGCCGTGGTGGTACCCCAAACCAGGTGGCAGTAATTTAAATGAGCAAAAAATAAAGATTTATACAGTAATAATTTAACCGACCTCGGAAATATATATCGATTCCGATATACCAGGCCTACAACCTTTGCTAATTTATTTTTTAAATATTCAATATGATGGTCCCATGACATGTTTTGTGAAAACACAACGCCAAGCGTTTTGAATGACTCAACCAATTCAATATTTACCGAGTTTATATAAATGTGTTCTAATGAAGAAATAACTTTATTTTTCGGCCTAAATATCATAGCTTTTGTTTTATTGGTATTTATTTTTAAAGCGTTTTTATCTGTCCATTCTCCTAATTTATCTAGTACTGTGTTGGCCATAGATATAAGTTGATGTGCCTTATCAGCAGTAAAAAGAAGAGTCGCATCGTCAGCATATATAACAAATTTAGTTGTCTGGTCAATGTTCACAATATCATTGACATAAACGTTAAAAAGAAAAGGTCCTAGAATACTGCCTTGAGGTACGCCCGATGTTACCGATTTGATTGTGGAAATGAAATTATTACAACAAACGTATTGTTTGCGGTTTCCAAGATAGGATTGAAGAAGAGTTAAAGCTTGTCCGCGAATTCCATAATATTCCAGCTTTTTCAATAATAGTTCATGGTTTAGAAAATCAAAAGCTTTAGTAAAATCTACGTAAATACCAAGTACTAGTTTTCGTGTCTCGAGATTTCTTAAAATAAATTCTTTCTGTTCAAGTAAGGCAAGTTCAGTTGATTTATGCTTTCTAAATCCAAACTGGGATTTTGTAATTAGCTTATGTTTGTCAAAAAAGTTAGACAAGCGGCTATGAATAACTTTTTCAAGTCCCTTTGAAAAGACTGGCAGTATTGACACAGGTCTATAGTTATTAATGTCATTCCTATCTCCCTTCTTGTGCAGAACGGAAACCTTGGCTACTTGCATACGCACAGGAAATATTCCTGTCGATATGCACAAGTTGAAAATATGTGTTACATAGGGTGTTATAATGTCTAGAACATATTTTACTGGTTTAATCTGGATATCATCAACATCTCTACTCGAAGTGTTCTTTAAATTCATAAACACCGAAAACACCTCGGTATCAATAACGGGATCTAGAAAAACAGAATTCTCATTTCTTTTTTCAATGTATGAACAGGCTTCATTACTATATGCGTTTGTAGCTAAGTTTACAAAATGATCGTTAATCGCATTAACTAAAGCAACACCTGTAAGTTCTCTACCATTCACACAAAGCTTTTCCACACCAACCTGAGACCAGTCACATTGTAGGATTGAATTAATCTTTTTCCATAGAACATCAACACGTCCACTTGACGAGCCCAAGTTCCTATGATAGTAATCTGCCTTTGCCTTTTGTAGTTCCTTTGTTAGCTTATTTCTATATAATTTGAAATTGTTTAGATCCGTCTGATCTCTTGTTTTATTAAATTTTTCGAACAATCGATTTTTTATATTAATTTTTGATAAGAGGTCTGGGGTAATCCAGGGCTTACGAATTCTTTTGGATGTTTTAAATGTCTTATACGGAAAATTGCTTGCATACAGTTTTTTGAACCTGTCCAGAAAACGATTGTACGCTACATCAGGGTTTGTTTCATTAACAACGTCAGACCAATTTTCATTTCTAATACATTCACGAAACTTTTCAAGGTTATCAAGCGTGATATCTTGAAAACGACTGATGGACTTTTCTTTATTTTTATGGCATCGCTTGCCAGTTATGCAAAAGAAAGTTGGCAAATGGTCACTTATATGATAATTTAAAATTCCGCTAATCACACAAGTATTATCAACATTTGTGATAAAGAGATCAATAAGGGTTTCCGTATTTTCTGTGATTCTAGTTGGTTTGGTTATCACATTAACGCAGTCATACGTGGCAAGCAGAAAATCGAAATCATTTTTAGGTGTGGTATTAAGTAGCATGTTAATGTTAAAATCACCTCCAATTATCACAGTTAGCTTATTGTCGCTACAGTATCCCAGGAGAGTGTCAAAGAAAGCAAGAAAATTCTTAATGTTGCCATCAGGTGGACGGTAAACTACAGAAACAAGCGTATTATCTGTCAGCAAAGACAGGATTTCATAATCACTAGAGATAGAGCAAAAACATGGTAACAGTTCACAGTCCATGCCTTCTTTTATTAGTGCACACACACCTCCACCACGACTAGTGGTGCGATTTAAAAAATAGGCATTGTAGGATGGCAAATTAAAAACGTCCCCTTCATCAGAATACCAAGTTTCAGTTAACATAATTATATCGAAAGGAATATCAAACTGTCCAAAAAGACATTCGAGGTCAATGACTTTGTTCTTTGCAGAACGTACATTTAAATGGAAAGCCCGTAGGGAAATATTAGAACATGAGCTTAGGTGTTGTTTCAAATCAGTAAGTAGTAAATAAGGCGAATCCATCAAGTAATAACTGATGCGTCCTATTCACGTAGGCAGAACTAGGAGTCAAGCGCGAGCAAATCATCTTCGTTCTTGACGATGTAAGAGCGCTCGCCATCCTTACGCCTGACAAAAAGCTTTCCGTTCCGGTGCCAGACATACAAGAATCCTTTCCTTTTCGCCCATTCTTTTGTCTTGGCCAGCAGCTCCCTGTTATACGTGGTCATGTTTTCGCTGACGTACGCGTTGATACCAGCGTTTCTCAGCCTAGCCCTCCTGTCCAACCAGGCGTCCCTTGTGGTCTGCGATGCAAACTTGATAATGATTCCCGGAATTTTATCAGGCTTTGACGGTAATCTGTGGATAGCTGTGACGTCACTTTGAGACAGTTCGGGCATTTCCAACTTTTCTGCTATCTTGTTCACTTTGCTTATCAAGTCTTCACCTTCAGTTTTCGGGATGCCATGGAATTCTAAGTTAAGCTTTCTGCTTCGCCACTCGAGGTCATTCACTTGGAGCTGCAGTTGTTTTAGCTTTGTCTCTTTTTCGCCTTGCTCGATTGCCTCGACGCGTTTTTTTATGTCCTTCAGTTCGCGGTCCTGTTCTTTCATGTGGCTTATGATGCTATCATATTGATCAGACATTAGCTGAACCGACGTTTCGATTCCGACAACTGTCTCCTTTAAGGTCAGAAGGTCATCAAGAAGGTCATCCAAACTCGCGTATGCAATAGGGTGCAGCACCCCGTCCTTCTCCTGCAGCTAGACTGCTCCTAAGATCGCTTCGAACGTATCTGCACGTAACACAAACTCCTTTTCAGGATTCGGTTATAGAGGAATCAGAGGCTGTCCCAGCCAAATCTTCAACCCTATGAAGACTTCCTCTTTTCTTGGGCCTCACTCAACCTTACAGGCTTCATTTTTCGTTACATCCACCAACGGTGCTGCAATCATTGAGTTATTTGGCACAAAATGTCTGTCAAAATTCCGTAAGAACGAGAAACGACATAACTTGGCGTTTCCTATGGTGCACCTTGGTGAAACTTTAATCCTCTCATGGATCTGTGGGTCAGGCGCTCACAAATCATCACGACTGTTTGTACATGCTCTTCCCATGAGCTCGTCACTACCAAGATATCGCGAATCTAGTGATTGGCGTCTTGAATCGTGTCTCGATTGTCGTCATATTTCCTAAAGGTGCCTTTCCCACCTTACTCTTGGGAACTGTTCCTTGGCACACATCACAAGAGCGAACATACCTCTTGCCCTCGCTGGCATGCATTGTCAAAAAAATCCTTCCGTCACCACGTTCAGCGTGTTCTTCTTGCCCTGACGTCCCCAGATGATTCCGTCATGCACCTTCCTTATAACAGCGGTCCTGAACTGTCTTGGGAGTACCAGTTGCTCTATACCGGATTTACTCGATTCTAGGCCGACACCTCAAAACGGCAAGGCCGAAAAAAAAATCCTCGATTCCAAGCCCGTCAGAAACGAACGGTAAAACACCATAAATTAAACACAGAACGGCAGTTATTTCCGATATACAATACTAGATCGGCTACGAAGCCGACAGGGGTGTTAGTGGTTTATGTCCGCGTTTTAAATAAAGACGGGGGCAACGTCGCGAGTCGCCGTGAGCAACAAACAAAAGTAAACATTTTTTTTGTGTGTGTGCGCGTCCGCGAAGGAGGGAAGGGGGGGGGGGGCAGGAGCCTGGCGCATCGCGTCCTTCTCCCTACCTTTTTCCCCTTGCGTAGCGAAAAGCAGTGTTGTACACGTTCCTCAAAAAAAGAAACGAAAGCTCGTTCCTCGTTCCTTTGATTTTTGGAACGCGTTCCCGTTACAAGTTCCATATGTGAAAAGGAACTGGTTCCCGTTACAGTTAAAAAGAATGGAACGTATCGTTACATATACGTTACATTTGTATTTTGATGATTACCATATTTAGTTAGGTCAAGCAAGGTTTTCTTTTTTTAACTAGCCCATCAAATCGCAACATACGAATTTAAATGCCGTAGTGGAAGGAAAAAAACAAACAAGCGGAAGCTCGGTTATTTTTGTTGATGCATTCACCTTTAAAAATATTAGCTATTAACCTTGTGGTGGGTGATTCAGACGAGCCAAACGTACTGTTACCCCAAATTGCACGAGCGTTTTACACCAACCTCACACGTTTCAGTCTAACAAAGTCCCTTGTACGAACTTAACAACAGTTGCTTCTCGACGTTGCTGTCCGCAAGACGAGCAAGTGAAGAAGAGGGTAGGGTTTTTGAAAGGTCAGTCTTGAAAACTACCAGTCCTTCTTCGTGAAGGTTAGATTCATTGTTCAGTTTGAAGCTGGGGGACGAATTGTTGCAGAAGGAAAAAAGGTTAATTTCTGAGTATTTTTAAGTGACCAATGTTCGGGATACAAGGTGTGTTCGACGTCTCGTAACCTGTTCTTTTGTTGTAACTGTAGGCCTCTTCGTGTAAGTTCAGTGACCTTAGAGTCGGCCTTAGATTTCTGGGATTTCAGGAACGGTCTCCTGTACAGGAGACGATTCCTAACAACAACAAAAAAAGAAAAACGGATCTTCGTCATTCCGTTACGTTTTCTTGTTTTATTCCCAGTCTCGTTCAAGCACATCGTAAGAGTGGTGCCCTCCTTTTGCTACATGGCGAGGCTCCTCAGATGTCGTTTCCCTCACTGACACCTGCGATAATTTTAAAGGTCACTCTAATTTTGCTCAAACTGCTCTTCAGGTGCTTTTCCTTTTCTTTTTGCTCACTGAAGCTACTTTTAATAGTTTATCATTTTGAGGCTCATTCACACTCCAGAATGACCCTATTGAAAATATTTCTAAGGGGCCCGTCAGCCTTGAAGGATTATGGGACCTCACAGGCCTTCAAAACCCTTCAAAAATACCCTACAGAAAAACCCTTCAGGGATACCCCATAGAAAAACCCTTTAGCCCCACAGCCCTTCAACCAGTCAGACCCTTTAGCCCATCAACCCTTTAGACGCCCAAATGACTGTGAACCATAGACAAAAATGCAGTTCAAAACATTATTAAAACTTTATTGCAGACATTTAGTTGTACATGCATATTATAGCTCAAAAAGGCGATAAAAAGCAACGTTTGTTGAAACCCGGCGCAAGGAGCTGTAGACGAAAGAGATCATATCAAATAGGGACAACTGACTTCTTTATCACAAAGAAAAATATCTTTCAAAGTACTCACAATGCCGCTGGGTATATTCCTGATGTACGGTAGTTCAGCTAATAAAACCGAGCAGATGCACCTCACGGACACATACACAGTCCCAGTAAGCACGTTTAGCGAAAACCACGAACTCGCAAGCAGCACCCGTCGCCGTTGAGAAATCCCCAGCACAGTCACGGTTTCGTCCATGATGACGTCGCGCCGGCGTCTTCGGCGTATTTTTCGCTCGATGGATGCTTCTGAAGTCGGACGGACGAAGAGGCGCAAGGAACAAGGCGGGACAGCGGCCGTCATCCACCGTTTCAGGAACCACAGTGCCATAATCCCGGTGCGCAGGCACAACATGCGGTGGGACGCTGACCCTGACTGCCAGGTTTTGCAGCGAGTAAGCCGACACCGGTCACCATCTCCTTGAATGCGCTGAAGACGATGGCGCTCGAGCGGTGCTGAAGGCGGCCAACGCCGAACTGGGGTTCACCTGCGGAACCAAGGAAAAAACCGCACAGATCAAAACAGACCAAGGGCGAGCCCTCAATGGCATGGATGCTCACCTTCCTGAAGGAAATTGGTCCGCTCCAAACATTCGTGCCGGCTCGTGCGTGGGCAAACCGGAACCGCCCACGAGCAGAGAAAAAATGGCTATGCGGGCGGGTGGCCTCCCCACACCACTCTCTCCCGCCGACTGCTGGCCTGGCCAGCCTGGCAGCCCTGCACCCTCTCCCCATCGCCGGGTGGAGAGAGGCGCCGTGCCGCGCTGCCGCGCTGCTCTCGGCTTTTTTTTATTATTATTATTATTCATGGCTGCACGGATTTCGCCTCGAGCGGACAGGACTGCGTTCGCCTCAAAACGCCGCTCGGTCAACACCACTCGGCCCGCGGCTCGTCAATTCTCCACATGGGGCGGTCGCCCTCAGTGGCCTCCCTGGCGACCGAACACCCGGGCAGTGACAGACGGGTCCAGGAGCCCACTCGTATTTGATAGAAGAGCAGTAATAAAAATCTGACCGTACACAGATACGATCGGCATTCTCCAAATACTTTTTTTTCCGTCGCGTACGAAAGGCAGCTATGTTCTAATTCTGCGAAATGTGTTTTCTCCACCTAAGCCGTTGCCCACAAACATCTTAAGAAGCCTGAAGGTTTTCCCGACCCCATTAGCAAAGTTCTTGACAGGCTTTCAGACATTTCAAGGCATTGTAAAGGGCACTTCAGACATTTCAGGAGAGCCTCTGACGGGGCCAGCGAACCCACCAGGAAATATCGGTGCCCCCTTCAAACATCTCAGAAATTCCTGAAGTCCCCTTCACACCCTTTAAAAAATCCTGAAGTCCCATCAGAGCGATTTTCAATAGGGTCGATCCCTGTACACTGCGACAATTCACGTCGAATTCGGTAGTTTACACGAAGTGTTTCACGCAATTCCTTCGGCTTGCCCTGGCCGTCACCTATACACGTTTATTGGTTACTTTCCGGGTCTGGGTTCTATTCGTAAGCCGCCCGCATTTACGATATATTCGGAAGTACAAGGTCGTACAGGGGGTTACTGACGAATTTTGTCTTTCCCTTCCCGTGTAGTAAGACGTTTGTATAGGGATATCCGACTCAGGAAAATATCAAACCGTTTGGTCCAACAAGAGCACCGGGCTCAACTTTACGTTTTGGTTCTATAGTGCAACCAACCCTCAACGAACCACAACGGTATTATTATTACATTCGGTATCCCTCAGTACCGTTATTAAACGTTCGCCACGACGTCCTTCTACAACCACGCATGTTCTCCGTTAAGAACTTATGGACTCTTCCCATGGCCGCATTCACCACCCGAATCTTGTCGCCATCACTCCAGGGTTACATAGGAATTATCCGACTCGTCGATAGCATTTGTTGTCAAAGGCAACAAGCAGGAAGCTTTTTGAATCTCGTCTGACTTCCCCTTGTAGTTCTCCACCTTGTGCCCCGTGCGGCCGCAGTCCAACAGAGCCTTGCTTTCGTGTTTTGAGCGGTGTCCCTGCAGTTTCCTACCTTGTGCCCAGCCTTTCCACACAGAATGCAGCGAATACTCCTTCGGCCTCTCCTCTCGAATAGGTTACTTCGTTTCCCGCACTATTGCTGTTGGCAAATTCCTCTGGCTTCTGCTTATTTGCGCTATATTGCACCTGGGCCTCTAGAAAGAGATAACCCTTAGCTGCTATATCTTCCAAACTCTTACAGCCCCGCACTCTTAGGAAGACTGTCAACTTATTCCAGCAGGTCAACAAAATTTGTTCTACCATGATGTTGTCTCGGAATGCGTCGGACGTCTTTCATTTTCCCGTATCTCGAGCCATCGGTCAAAAACCCTGCCAACCTGGCAGCAAATTGTCTCCTCGTTTCGACCTCTTCGGGGTTTGCGACAGGGAACCCCTCACGGCTCCCCTTCATAGTAAACCGAAATCACTGGAACAGTGCCAGCGTGACCTTTGCGTAATCCAACGCATCCGCGGTGTCATTCGCCCGACCAGAGTAAGCGCTTCTCCGGGCAGACATAAGCTTAAAGTGGTGGCTCTTTTCTCCAATCGCCATCCAGACCCTGTTGCAATACGCTCGAAACACTGCATGTACATATCTAGGTCGTCCCTCCACGCATTGAAGGATGGGATCAACTTGTGCGGGCTCACATGTGTCGAGTGGCCTGAAGCTTTCCACGTGCGCCTCCCCCTGTTCTGCACCTTTCCGCCCCCCTTCCAGAGCGTGTTTCTCATCTGCACGATCTTCCGCTCATTATCTAACTTAGCACGCTCGGCGGCTAAAACCCTTTCGTCGCCTCACGGCCCTCCCTAGCGTTCTCACGGACCTCCATACTGTTCTCACTGTCTGTCCTCCCTAGCCCTTTCACGGTCCTGAGTTCTTGTAGCTGTCTTACACACTCTTTCCTCATCCATCCTCCCCCTTTCCTCATTTGCACATTTCTTTAACTCATCTGCCGCATAGCCCAATTCTTTACTCAGCAATATTATTCGTTCTAAGTTGATGTTGGTACACAACTTCCGTTCCCCTTTCTCACCTCCCGAAAAAAAGAAACGCAACCACGATGTTAAATGGGCCATGACCAATCCTGGCGGGCCTCGTCAAATGGTCAGAGTTTAGCCGGGAGAGTCAGGAAGGAGAAACGATGACGCAGATTAAAGACACAAAAGATAATATATTTCTAAAATAAAAGGCATCCATTTAGTGTCGGTCAGACACTTATAGCCCCTTCCCCCGGCAAATAGCGAGCGCTCGGCGCGTGCTCGCCGAGCGGATTCCTGTTCCCCTCGCGAGATGCGAGCAGTCTCTCCGTGTGCCGCTTGTAGATCTGGAGCCAGTGGGGCGCTCGCCGAGCGGCTCCAACCGATCCGTGGTAAAGTGGTGGAGCGCGCCGAGCGGTCAGAGTAGTTCTCCGCACAGCCTTTTTTGCAGGAACAAGATCTGCAGTTACTCGCAACATTTCAGTTTCGTTATCAACGTTTCTGCGGGGGAGTGAAGGAGTTTCGCGGCTTTTTTAATGCGAAAGCATTAACAGTCTTATAGAGCGAGCTGACTTCATCAGTTGGAAGCGCGAAAACGGCTCCTAGTTTCCGCGAGCCTTCGCTTCCATTGGCTGGCGCGCGTCAACGGGGCTCCCATTGGCCGCTGCGCCATGGCCTCCGAGATTTCGAAGCGCGCGCGCGCTAGTACGCAGCAGACGACAAAGGGAGCGGACGAACGGCTTGCATGCTTTCGCATTCACAACTCATAAGAAATGCCTAGTTGTACCTCGAGCTTTTTTTGTTTCAATTGCTCGGTGGGCTCCCTTGCTGATCTTGCTTTCGTTCCTCTCGTCAAGGGCGACTCGCGCGAGCATACAGCGGCGGTGACATCGTTGCTGTTCATTTCAGGAAGGTCTGATAAAACGCAGTGACAACGTAATCACCGACAGCGAGAAGATACCAGCTTAGCTCCAGCTCAAGTAACGACGAGGGCGATGCAGCCAGCGACGAGGGCGAGCCTAGACAGAGAAGAGGCCAAAGATATCGCGTTACGTCTAAGACGTTGTGCGCGCCTATTCGGATGAAGAGCTAGGTATGTCGTTTGTTGGTTGTGTGGTCCCTGTAATGTAATTGGAATAATTAGAAGACAATACGCCTAATACTCCGCGGATGGAAGTTGCGTTCGGAGATAACGATCGCTTTACGGGATACGTATTTGGTATTGCTCAATCGCATCCTACCACTCGTACAAGTACTTCTAGTTGTCTTCATCGGGTTTATATAACTGCAAGGAAAAATAAATCGTGTCTTAACGTGGGGTCACCGGTAATCAAGTAGTAAACAATCAAATTTGTTGTCAAAACATTAAGTTCCGATTAGAACTTCATGCTTTCAGCAAGATAGCAGACGCTCTGAAAGCGGGGGCGCTGGGAGCGTTACGCTCGATTTGCTCCGCCGAGCGTGCCACTGGGGTGGATCACGTGCCACTGGGGTGGATCGCGCGGAGCGCTCGGCATCGGCCAGCGGAAGGGGCTATTAGTCACTTTAAAATATTCTCATATGCATAATGATCGGTGTGGCGTGGCGCGTAGAGTCTGGCAAGATCCTTTCTTCGCTCGGTCTTAGCGTCGAAGCATCGAAGCGTCGAAGCTGTTGGACGCAGCATACAAGCCCTGCCTCTCCCAGACAGAGCATGGAAGTCCGGGTCTTGTGGGGTGTTGGCACCTCGGGACCGGGACGAAGCCGGACCAAGATGCGTCACGTGGCCGACCGTCGCGGCTCCCTTCTTCGCCTCGAATATTATCAGCGCGCACCCGTGATCTTGGCCCTCCTGTCTCATTGACTGCAGTCATCTTCTTCAAGTCCCAATATTATGGCAGTTGGAATATTCCGTCAGGCACTTAACGTGCCGTTGGCCATGTCTCCTGAAACAATTCAATGCAAGGTTAGTCTAGAATAAACGCAAAATGAAGAGGTTTCTAAGGCACGCCTTCCATGTTATATTTATTGGGCACTTATGGTTTCTCTAAAGCGTATATAACTCTCAATGGTTGTTTGCCTGACATATTTCAATTACGGTACATCTGGTATATCGTTGAGAAGGTAAATTGCGCTGTTACTACTTATTGACTTTTTTAATGTTTTTTACCTATACATCACGCAGCAGAGTTTGCAAATATTCTCAATGGAGTCATAGCTGTCGAATTGTGCACAAAGACGTAATGATTTTTGTTCTGAGGGCGTAGTGAATCCAACAGCATGCCTTGACTCTCCGAAATCAATACAATTTCTGCATTAAAACATAAGAAGGCCGAACCACAAAGAAGTCGTGAACCTAATAACCCACACTGTACCCTTCCTTTAAGCTATCAGTAATAATAGACACGTTGACAAGTTGTTTAATATTATTGTTAATTATTCGGCGTCTCTAACATACATATAAGTAGACAAGTAATTATCAAACTTAAAACAAATTATAGTCGTCATTCAGAACCATCAGTGTTCTTAAATAAAATATAGCTACCAAATGATGTTCTGCATTTGAGAGAAATACTTTTTTTAAATCCTTTATTTATCAGTCGAATAGAACTGAAATATGCGTTTCTTTATAGATATAAGGCGCACGGAAACGAAACAAAGCAGAATAAAAAGGCTTTAATTATTATGCAAAGACATACTTCCAAAAAGAAAGAACCAAAAAGTGAGGTTCTTTCAATAAAAGCTTATAATGCGCGAATAACGAGAATTCGACTTTAGTACACAGGTTCACAAGGCTTTCCTCCCGTGATTTTTAAATGAATGATTACATATAAATCGATGTATCTTCTAAAAATATCAGGATACAAAGCATAATAGATGAGAACCAAGCAGAAAACGTCAAATTCTAACTAACAATTTTTTTTTTAACTTTGCCTGGTTTGTTTTGCCGCGGTATGTAAAAATCTGCCCGTCCTGATAAGCATGGCTGTTCCTATTTCTAATGGCTTTGTTGATAAACTCAGTATACGTTTTGTGATGTGGCTCTTTGTTATTGTGTTTTAGCTATTATGTTTTGACTTTTTATTGAAGTGTATCACCAAAAAAATATACGTCGGCGACTCATTTTGATTGAGCAGCTAATCCGAAGCGCTCTTCTATTTTGGCACGCCACTTAGAAATAAAAAGCGGCGCATGCTTAATATGAGTAACGTACCTAAATGTAGTTGTATAATTCTAGCAAGGTATATTACGTACCTTTCTTATCCAGGGATTAAAAAAAATGGGAAGGTGTTTATTGAAGTCCGCATAGTAAGGAATCCGAAAAAGTAAACCATGGCCGCCTGGAGAAATGCAAAGGCCTGATAAACGTTTTTCAGATGATTAAATACCACACATATTATACTAAAATAACCGCAAGATAAAAGAATACGAAGCTTAATTTTAGGCGCTCCATAATACTTGAATCAGAAAAAATACAAGGCTAATACGCCTTGTGTTATATTAAAAATTGGCTAAGATATTGACAACCTGCCCTTAATTTCTTCCCACCTGAAGCTAAAGAGGTACAATGAGGCCACAAGCATGTGCGAACCTCTATTTTGTCTTGCTTCAATATGTCGCCGATGGCCACCGAAACGTGTCTCCGTGAAATGGTCCAGAGTGAGGTGCTGTGACTGTTCACTTCACGAACACTACGTATTGATAAAGAAAACATTGCGATCTATGTAAATGGCGATTAATTATTTGAAATATAAAAGTAATAATTTATTTATATTTGTTATATATGGCTAGCAATCGGGAACACAAAAACACACACATACAAAATAAGAGCAACAGAAATACCATAGTTTTATTAAGGCAGCGACAAATAAACGCTTTTTACCACTCATGCATATTTTTGTCTAGGCGAACTACCCACCGATGACCTGCTTGCTGGCCCCAGTAATGTAAAAGCTCTAAGAAGAGCACAAATATGCAGCTGCGTCGGTCACTTCCTCGGGGCGCGCTAATATCTTCATCGGAACCGAACCGATGAGCGCTTTTAAATTGTCTTCGGGCATGAAATCTAGACTGGGATATTGAGAACCTGCTCTTGATTCTTTCAAACTCGAGTAAGAGAGAAACAATGACGCCACAAACATGCGCGAGCCTTTATCTTTTTTTACTTTTATACCTTGCTTCATTATGTCGCTGGGGGCCACCGAAACGTGTCTCCCTGAACCGATCGGGAAAAGAGGTGCTGTGACTGCTCACTTCCCAAACAAAACCTTGCTGTTTATGTAAATATAGAGCAATTAATCGAAATATAACATTAAAAAGCTATTTTCGTACGTATTAAACGGCTAGCAAGCGGAAACACAGAAACACACACATACAAAATAAGAGCAACAGATATACCGTAGTTTTATTGAGAGTAGCGAGAAATAAAAGCCTTTTACCAGTGATACATATTTTAGTCTAAGCGGACCACCCACCGGCGACCTCCATGCTGGTCCCAGTAATGTAAGAGCCGCCAGGAGAGCACAAATATGCAGCTGCGTCGGCCACTTCCTCGGGGCGCGCTAACCTCTTCATTGGAACCGAACGGATGAGCGCTTTCAGATTGTCTTCGGGCATAAAATTTAACATGGGGGTTTGCGTCGTTCCCGGCAGAAAGGGCATTTACGCGGATGTTTGTACCACCCAGCTCTTGAGCCAGAGACTTGGTGAATGCAATTACGCCACCCTTGGAGGCTGCGTAGGCGGCAGCGTTGGCCAGACCGGCATTTGCCCGAAATGCTGGCTATGTTCACAATAGCGGCCTCAGGTACTTTGCTCACCAGCATCGCCTTTACAGCTGGCCTGGTTGACAAGGAAGGTACCCTGAAAATAAAAACAATATTTAGTATAATATACATACACTTTGGCCGGCACGACATTGAATTGCTTGGTCAGACCATTCATAATATTGGGAATGGTTTCAATATTTCACATTTCGCAGTGTTGTGGGAGTTAAGAACGGGCTCAATTGTTTCTAACGTTTTCAGGCAACAGTTCAATCTACCCCATTCTTTCAAGATGGGGAGTTATCGTGTTTTTTTTTTTAACCCTTTAACTACCCGGCCCGAGCTGTACTCGTCATTGAAGGTTGTACCAATATCGCCGATGACGAGTCACACTCGTCCAGCCAAAATGATGGTTTGCTTTCACTGCCAAACACGAGACAGGTTCGTCCATCGGCTTTAGTTTCAATTTTCAACACTGGTGGGCAGTAGAGGTCGCGCAAATATAGCGTGTTTTGGCCTTCGGCACGTATCTAGCCTTGCAACAGTGATCATAAATGGCAGCGTGCTTGAGTGATGCCGGTGACGGCCCTCGGAAACGGGCTCTCTCTTGCGGCACTTCGAACAGTAGCAACGATGAAGACATTGAATTTGTCTCTGAAAGTGAGTCGGACATGGATTTTTAAGACAAAACGGACTTAGACGACGATCACAGTGACGAAGAAGACGACGCGCTGGGTAGTGTTCAAGTGGGGCAACGCGTAAACACTGAAAACCCGCCACCCGCGCCTCCGAGGTTTCCGTTTTGTGCAGTGCCTGGGATTCTGCGGCAACCCACTGACGAAAAAGACATTCTCGGCTGGCTAGAAGGTTTTTTTTGTTTTTTTTTATTGGGATTTTGTCAATTTTATTGTGGCTGCGAAACGCAGTCCCGCATTTCGCAGCACGGGGTTCTTGATGGGAACCGGTGGACCGCGAAGAGATGATGGTGTTCCTTTGCGCTAACAAGTTTTGCAAGGGATCGTTACTTACGGAACTTTGTTAGCGCTAGTACGGAGAAACGTCTAGGCACTTGCTCTTTTGTTATGGTGCGTATGTTCAAATAAATTCTGCGCATTTCAGCACGTGTTTTTCTATTACTCGTAAATGCACGGAGGAAAAGCTTCCATAAAAAATCAAGTTTTTCTTTGAAAAGTTTTGTGTTAATACCAATCAGAAACCAATCAAGTAATGTATTTGCAAAATCATAACGACATAAGAAAAAATATGTGTAAATAAAAAAATTGGGAAAGTTTGTACATTTTTTTGAAAATAACTTGGTGGTTAAAGGGTTAAGGAAAATAAACAAAAAGATAAAAGCTCTGTGCAAATGGCGATTAAGGTAATTTGTTTACTTTTTTATCCCAGTTATAAGATGATATTACTAAGGTAGTTATAGGTGCGGATATCGATTACAATGGTGCATATATTTGTCCTGCTTTGTATTTATGCTCGTAATAGCCTTAAGAAAAATATCAGTCTCGTTTTATGTTCAAGCACATAACATGCAAGAAATGACTTCCATAAAACGCGATCGTTTCAATTTGTTTACACGATATGAAGTATTTTTAGGTGTGAAAACCCATTGTCTTTACCCTCCTCTACAACATCCGTTTGGAAGTATACGCACCTGGTAACTGTGGAAGGGGACAATCGTATGCCACTACAATTCACTCACAAAGCCGATGCACATACAAAGTAATCAAGCGTGCCATCTAATCAATCTAGTACACGTTGCCCAAAGAAAGTAATAGATGGCAATTACAATTACTCTTGGTTTAAAGAGACCATATAGATTACTTGATTACTTGAAAACAAGAGTTATTGAACGTTACCTGAAAAAAAACGACTTTACTTCTTCAGTTACTTCCAGGGTTTATAAAACACCTAGGTACAAGTAACTGGAAATCAGTATCTAGGTACTTTTGTTGTACCTGAGGTACAAACCTAGGTGCTTTCATTTCTCGGTATCTGTATCTGTATCTCAGGTACATTTTCCAGTAACTTGTAACTAAGTGAAGTTACTTTTGACAGGTACTTTTCTATTCACTTCGTCAAAATGGTAGAAAATATGAATCTTGAAGTATTAACACACTACCATGTGCCGTGATTAACATTGAGGTGGGTACGACCTGGGAGGCACTGACTTGATCGAACGAAGCACCGCCCATGATGTTTCATCGAACGACACTTTAGCGAATGGCGGTGTTCATTTGAGCGAACAGTGGATTAGGGATGCCGTTTTAGCGACACCAATTTATCGAATCGCTTCGGAACTCTGTTTAGGGAAAATAGCGACCTGCCTCCTTCATCTCAAACCGAAATCGACTTCACTGCGTGTTTGAAGCTCCTCTGACAGCTACACAAGGGAGGAGATAACTTGAGAGATGTGAGCGGTTTCTGTTGCCTGTATCTTGTCCTGGTGGTGGCTCTCTTCTGCCATAAGTACAATTTTTAAATATAATTGAAAATAAATTATTATTACAATCGTAAAGCAATGTAACATCGCGTATATAATACGTTTCCACTCAATAAATCTGACTCAAATTTTGCAGTTATCAAAACTAAGAAAATTCCGAAAGACAAAAAAAAAAAAACTTATTCTTTTATTAACTAAAAAAAAGAAGAAAAAGAAACACGGAAGCTTGAAGTTTTTTGCTTGTCGTCGCGAACGTTAGGTGCATATGCACTCGACTTGTGCGTTTCTTCATAGCAGGCCGACGTCTTCTGGGCCCGTCGACGTCAGCACCGGCTCATGTGAATGCGGTTTTCCTTATTTCTCGCATTGACACCAATAAAGCGTATTTTTCGAACTCGTTTTTGTGCGTATCCTTAGTATAAAAAGCTTTACTTCCAATATATTCTGAGAAATGTGGGGAAGAAAAATAAAGAAAGTATCTTTGAAGTAACTGTACCTGTACCTTGGTACATTTTGAAGCGAGTACCTAGATACGTACCTAGGTGCCTTTTTGCATGAGTAAATGTAACTGTAACTCAGGTAAATCTTTAAAGTAACTTTTACAACCCTAGGTTACTTCAGATATTTAAAAAGACAAAGTTTTCTGCCAGTTTGGAAACGGTCTTTCGTCATCTTTAATACTACGTTAGAATCACTAGAATAAAATATCTCATCTCTTATCCACCTCTTTTATAGAACACCCCCCCCCCCAAGTCGGAATCTTTTTTCGAAAATTCCTTCGTAGGAAACATGTAAAAAAAGGCGCTATTAGGAAGGGAAGGGAAAAGCTTCTTTGTACAAACTTGAGGTTGAAAAATAAGCCATAAGGCCCACACATGCGATGTTTTGGGAGCTCGTTCTATTCGCAGTTTTGCAATATAGACGATATAATCTATAGCTTCGTGTCTAGAAGTAACTTTCCCGCTTGCTCGTGCCTCGCCCACGCAATTTCATTCTGAAAACATTTTAAACCTTGAAAGTTAAGAAAATTGGTATATTGTTATGAAATTTCAGCGGCTTATCTTGCATATTACAAAAATATAGCATTCCTTTTTCACACCGTAGCTTTGAAATTATCTCATTGTGATTATCTTTGGGGACAAAAGTGTTGGGGATGTCCATTTCAACGCTAAATACAAAATCGAAATACGACCTTATTTATTACTATTTGCAATGAAAAGCGTTCGTAAAGAACTATTATTCCACAGCCCAAGCTTGGGACACAACAAACCAATGTGTTAACTGTCCAGACAAAACAAAAATTTACCTCCTTTGTACAGCTCAGTGACAAACGTTTTATTCATTGTTGTTTGCATGATTTACGAGCCAATAATATGGACATATGGCAGCAGTTTTAGCTTAAACGCGGGTGACTAACAGGTGGTAAACTTGGAACAAAGGAGAGGGCGGGAGCTCTCAAGTAGCAAGGGCTAAATGTAATTTCAATATCTTCAAAAGTAATAATACTACTATTTTAGCTACTGCCTAACAAAAGTAAACTTTATGTTACAGACCTACTCTAAAAGTAATTGATTAAACCTAATTTGAGTGTTCACAATGAGTACCATACAGAACATCATATGAATAGCGCAATGGGCTGGAAAAGAGATGTTATTGTTTCTGTTTCTGGCGGGGGATGCGCACATATTGGTTTACTTCCGAATAAATGATTGAGTGCACTGTTTTGCTTTGTTACCCGGTTAACCAAACTAACGTTTTTAATGGCCGGCCACATACGCACCTTAGGGCATGCATAGGTGTACCAATGGACAAATAACTCGAAGGAGGTTTTCGGTATATTTCATGCATTGAAATTGTTTCATTGTGGGAGACAATGTGTTTTGTTTACTGTGATAGATACAGCATTCAACAAGTAATAATCTAAAATGTACTATTTTTATAAATGTCGAAAATATGTGGATGTTGCCTTCCAAAACTCAAATGTTTGTGATCAGTCGCCATGCACAAATTTAATCGGTTAATAACGCTATAATAATGCACAAACTCAATTGCTCTATCAACGTAAACATAGACATATTATTATAATTGCATCACTCTTTCACTTGCATTTCAGGATACAAAGTTATAAGGGACGAAATGAAAAGTTTATTACACTCTAGACGCTCTTGATGATGATTAAACTTTATACAACATTAAGAGACAATTACTGCAGTATTTGAGCTGGTTAAACACTAGCAGCCTCTGTCAAGTTCGAACGCACTTAAAAATGGTTTGTGCCGGAATCTAATTGCAGACTCGAGTCATCTATACAGGTATTTAAGAATAGTTTGTACATCATGGCAGTCATAACAGTTCCTCTGCAAACTTTGTCCTTTCATTTTATATTAAAAAGCAAACTTTAACCACGACATGGCGTTTCTACCACGTCCGGTTATTTCAGTTGGAATTGAAACAAATTTTTGGGAGACTTACGGCATTCGGAGTTGCACGAAATGCCAGCTATGTTCAATGCATAGTTGCCAAACCGTAAAATTGTTAAGGCATATGAGCAGATTTTTTTTGCCGTGACACGTTTTTGCGGCTTTTTCAATATTTTAATTGCCGTTCCTACCACGTTCACGACGGTTAATTGAATGATCGTGCTGTCGATATTGTGAGCGCGTTGCTTAACATTGTTTAAACTACGCGCGAAAAGACACTCCTTAATGTTTAACGTACTCCCCGATTCTGAATGAGGCCAAACGCAATGCTCCACAAATCTGGGTGAAAAACTTTGTGATCAAATTTCCTGTCGCCTCTTTGTAACACTCAGCGTTTTAGAAAAATAACACAAAAAACAGGCTGCTCTGGGATGCTGAAGAACATGCCTGTCATAATAAATAAAAGTCGAATCCTCAAAGGTTTCCAGGATAATTTATTTGATTTGATAACCTTAAGATAACAGACACAGGTTCTACAGGCAATTTTTGGAAATTTTATAATCCATGGAACATTTCTGCATAAAATGCCGCAAGCCTTGAATTAAATAAGGGTCATTTCTTCGATTGCTATTGTTTAGTCAGCGTAATGCATCATACCCACCAATATTCATCACTAAAGGAACGAATCAATATAAGGCTGAACAAAACTTTTCTTTTTGACTCCTGACTTAATATCATTTTTGTGACCTCACGACGAAGTTTTGTGGTGAGTAGACAACCTAATATTATGCACACTGATTAACATACTTGCAATATTGAAATAAATATTACTGCCTTCATGATATGACCTGCTTTATTTAGTTGTTAAATGAAACAAACCTTGAGGTTTACTCGCAACTGGTGGTCGTAGGCTTCTTCCGGCGTATCGACGACAGAGGAAATCTTGGCCACACCGGCGCAGTTCACCACGATGCTCAGCGGAGTTTCGAATTGGCAGCCAACGTTGTTGATGAGTGAAGCGACAGAGGTAGCGTCGCCGACATCGACATGAAGTGCCACGTGTGCTTTACCTAGTAAACAGCGAGATACACGACAAGAATATATCCCATGGTCAAGAGTTTTTTTTCCAATTTAGGTTATCCAGTACACAGGAAATAGACTCCCTTGTCACTACTGCTCTCACTTTTTAACATATAGAACGTAATGTGCTAGGTCATGCTCCATCGCTTTATGTAACGCGCCTAAATTTTGGAAAAGATCAGCAACGTGTATTCATAAGAAAGGAAGTCAGAAACAACAGCCCAGCCGAGGGCATAAACCACTTAATATATTGCCATTTTCAAAGTTTAGTGATTCACAGAATCACGTACAATTTTAATAGAAGAAAGGAGTCTTGTTTTTGTACATTTATGATGTTTTGTAGAACTGAATTTAACATATGCTTTCGTGTATCGATTGCGCATCAAAACTACCACAAACCAACACTCAGAACAAAACGTCTCCTCCGCTTCACCGTAATGAGAGCCAGTTATTGTAACTCAGAGAGGAAGCTAAGCTGAGGTCAAGATTTGATAACCATTTTTTACCACATCATGGTGGCCTACAGTCTGGCACTAATTATAGTGCAGGCAACGTGAGACACTGTGCTCAATGTCACGGCAAGTACGGCCGCGGTTTATGGGAAGGCTAAGGCACAATCAACAACCGTTACGTACCGCGATTTCCTAACCAAACACTGGAAGGTTCGCGATAATGCATGAGGTTAAGCGCAGAAGGTGTCACTCCCGACCTTTCCTGAGGCTCTGCTATACCAATATGTCGGCGGTGATGCATTAACCTTCATACGGAGCCACTACTGTAGGTGTGTTTTTGAGTAAAACATTATCCGATCTTTATCACATAAGTCGCAAGTGAAACCTCCTTATAGGTTTAACGTTAAGTAAACTTTTCTGGTGTATCTACGTGCTCAGCAATCAGCAGGACGCTCATGCATATTGAAAGCAAAGATCTGACAATCTTCAAAACTATACATATTGCTTCTTTTTCCCAAACCACTTTCCTCGGAAAATATGCTTTGTGAAAAACAATGTCTGTTTGAAGTACTGTTCATGCTTGAAAGACAGGCACGAATGTATCTATATATGGCGTTATCATTTACCGCCCTGACGGCAATGCTATCTGCATGAACCCTGTATTTCAAGTAAAGGTCCTTGTACCCAGCCTTATCAGGTTCTTGCCGCGTTTATGCGGCATATTGTGTCTTCTGACGCCTCAGGTGCTAGGGATCATCATTTTAACTATGTAGGCACTACATATTATATAAATTTTTCCCACCAAAATTATTTACGCGCCTGTCTCTCTTCCTGAAATTATGAGTACAATACGAGTATGCAACGAAAAAGCTACAAGTCGAAAACAAGATCCACAACTACGATTTCTTGGTGAAATAATTTTCAGCACTAAATCTTTATTTTTTTAATTTGAAAAGCAAACACATTACATGCGGTATACAAGCTTAATAACAACATGTTGCATGAAGCCGATTTTTTTAATTTAAAATTCGAATCTATAGGCTTATATTTATAAAAAGAGTTTCTATATTTAATAAGAAAACACAAAAATAGTACTGGTTCATGAATTGTGTTTTGATATCATAAAGGCCCGTCCACACACTTGCAACCGAGTACGACTGAGAGAGACGAGACCCGTTGAAACCTCTTAATATTTCTTACGACGAGACAGCACACTGGCAGGCTGGCGCCATCTATGCGTTGACCCTGGAATTGCATTTTACTGGAGCGAAAAATTTGCGGGATTTCCGAGGTCAAATATGCGTAATACCTGTAAAAAAGGTTCATTTATAACGTTGACAAACAATTTTTCGAGACTAAGGAAGAAAGAGTAATGCGAGAGAGAAATAGAAAATATGCCGGAGCGCCAAGTTTATACTGCTACCCAATAGATGGCGCCAGTCTGTCCTCTCGTCGTAAGAGATATTAAAAGGTTTCAAGGCACCCCGTTCTAAGAGATCTCAAGTGTGTATGGCCTAAGGCGTGCAGTAGAAGTTCATAAGTTTCAGGCTCCCACTTCCCTTTCTCCAGGGGTTTCATTGCAGGTGTGAGGGTTGTGCACAATCATTATCATTTCCCAGTTTTAATGCGTTGACAATACCTACCTTTTAGTTCAGCAACTGTTTTCTTTGCCGCATCCAAGTTGAGATCGGCTACGACGACCACAGCTCCTTCTCTTTCAAGGGCGTGGCAGACCGCTTTGCCGATGCCGCTTCCTCCCCGGTGACGATCGCCAGCCGATCCGACAGAGACATTTTCGATTAATGTGCCGCAATGCAGAAGCTGCAAAAATACACGGCGTGCGCTGGAAAAAAAAGCTCCGATCAGCGCTAGAACGGTCTCCCTTGTTTTCTGCCGGCCTTGGAAGCTTCCATTTTCCGGTTACTCAACCTGAAACCTGTTTGATCCCTGCGGGCTAGTCCTAAATTAGGCACAATTAAAGGTATTTACGCCTTGAAGGACGAATGAAAAGGAACACAACTGTCTCACCTTGGTATGACTATAACCTCCGGCTTCAGGGTTTGCGTAAGTTTGATTTGTGATATTTATGAACATTTCTGCCCACGGCGCTCGTTACAGGTAACGTTTTGCCATCATACGTGCGTATTTTCAGAAGTACATACAATTCTTAGAATACAGACAAAATAATTTAAATATGCTGGCACGTTAACTCTTTGCGACACCTAAATATTCTCCGTTTCTTTTTTTGTGAAACCGGCACAACCTAAAATTGATAGATCACGAATTGTAACGAGTCCATTCTTAATTCCGAGCTCCTTTCTAGTCTACGTCAACCTAACACTTAAAAAAATTCTATAAGGTAAATCTGTCAGTACGACCTCAAACTCTTCGTTCCTCAGGCTGCTTGCAAAACCATGAACGTAATCTATAGTATAGGCGCTGGGGTGGAGCATATCACAAGCTACATACACGCATTAATTGCTTAATTATCTATTTTTTATTCGAACCCTAGAAATATTTCAACAATGAAACACTATTGCTACATGAAACAGGAAGATGGGCTGTTAGAGGTGCCGTGGAATGGCCAGTAGGCTTTGGTGGTCAAGAACCTGTGGCACTCCGTTTTCGGCTTTCTCGAAGAAAAGTTTACTTCTCGCTACTTTGTTCATTATAACAATATAAAGCTACTACAGTTATTTTTCGCAATATGTCCCAAAAGTTATCCACAAAGAACGAAAAAACAATTATATTCAAGATCTAAGAGGTTAATTCAGATATTAATTTGCGTTGTCGTATCCTTTAGGAGAGTACAAATCTTTCAGTCCGTTACGTCTGTTTAGTTTTGCGTGTGCTTGTAAACAATCCATTCAGAACGCTACAAACCTTTTGTTACCTGACAACGGCGGGGGTTTATAAACAGTGCTTTGCACTTGGTGTAGTTGTTCATGAGATGTTGAAATGATCGATATTTTTTTTGTCATCATCGATGCTGGTTTTTTACACACTCGAAAAACTATGTTTGACAGACTCAGAGAAGCATGGTTAGAACCGTGAAGACATCCGTTTCTGTCGAAAATCACTGCCCCCCCCCTTCCCCATAAAAAAAAGAAACGGAAAACAAAGGCGACTGTACTTTCTACGTATATCTAACTTCCATAAACCTTGCTTCTAATCATCACTGACCTGTGCCGTCTTCCATTCCCTATCACTATCATTGAGTAAACTAGTTTGTGTTACTTTTTATTAATTTATTCATTATGCTTCGCAGGAGTATCGCTAAGGATCGCTAAGGAGGATGTGATTGAATAACATCAATAAAAATATCGACATGACGTTTGCCTTGGTTACTAGCAAAAGTTTAAATTTAAAGAAAGTTTATATTTATATATTCTACGTGTATACAAGCAAGCAGAAGAAAATGTAATAAAATATTACTTCTTGACATTTAAAGATCCCTATCGGTAGCATGCCAGTGAATCGCGAAACTTTTCACAATCTTGAAAACCCTAAGGGCTTTACTTGGGCCTAATACGGTTTCGCCACAAAAGATACCGCCAAAGTACTTTTATTGGAATTTATAATAATTCTTTCTTGGTCCGCACATCATCGTTTAAGGTCGAGACCTGGACCAAAGGTGACACGTATGAACAGAAAGACCAGCAGTGAAATCTAAATCTTGCACTCGTTCGTCAATTTAGTCAAAAAATTGTGACGTGAACACCCATCCACCCAAAATGAAGGCTAACTTTGGCACTTGCTTGGCAATTTAGGCCAAAAAATGCAAGATGACAACCAATTACCCAGCAGTGGAGCCTAACTTTGGCTCAATTGTTAGACAAATTACTGCCAAGATACATTGAGTTTGAGCGGAAAAGGTTTAGATTGGCTCTAGACTTTTTCGTGCTCTTTAAAGCCCTAAACTCCAAGACGAAAAAAAAGCTTGGCTCAAAGAATTGCGTTTCCTCGATAGCACACACTGCTTTTTCTTTTCTTTTTTTTAACCATACACCCGACGAAAGTTAACTCAGCTTAGCAAACCATTTTCGCAATGAGTTTTACATTGCTTTGCAAGAAACAAAAATATGGACAAATACATAATTTGGACGTGCAATGAACAAAAATAAAAAACCGACAGTTATTGCCTCAAGTTCTGCCTCTAACTTTTTTAGAATAGTGCTTAAATTTACCCTGTGAAATAAACAATAATTTCACTGCACTCAGATATTATATACGGCGTCTTTAGTTTAGCATGTAGGTTCCACGAGAGACAAAATATAATTATTAACAAAGGGCATTCTAACTAAAAATATTTGGACACTATAGAATTTTAGTGAGTGTATAGTGCATCTGAAGTGTGGAAACGATATAGGTTTGCGTAAATGAAAAGTATTTTCGCATCTCAGCAGGAAAAGCCACAAACGTTTCCAAAGTGATGTCCGCAGTGAAACAAATGTCACAAACCTGAAAGAAGACTCTTCAGTTCCAAGTCAGCTTTGTCACTGCTGACTGCCTTCTCGCATTTAAACCTCTTAGATACCACCCCTTGTTATCGATGCCCTCTGAGTAGCGCCCCGATATACGGATGGTCTCATACTATACTAAGACCACTTATCAGCAGTTTGGTGATAGGCGCTAATGTGTGCACTGATTCCCCCAAAATACTGATGGTGTTTTCTGTGTTTCTTATCAAGGGCATTCGATAAAAAGTAACTCTATATGCCACAGCGCTATGAAGGAAGGTCTGAGATTATTATAATTTCAGAATGTTAACCATCCCCTTTCAAGGCACCTTAGAAAACCCGCAGAAATCGGTTTCTCAACGTATCTTGCTGCAATTTATTACAGAGGTGCGGGCAGGTGGTGGAAGTATAGAGTGAGAAAATCAAGGAATGAACTTACCTTTTTCAAAAGAGAAGAAAAACAGAAACTTGTTCTGGCAGTGTACGCCACCACTTTGCAGAGGATGAAAGGGTAGTGAGAAGTTCTAATGACAGATGGCGTACACCGCGTCAAGGTAGCGACGGCCTATTCGGGTTCTTTTGCGGGATCGTCAGCTCTTATAACCCGAATCGGCCGGCGATTCCTCGACGCGGCGTACGCCATCTTTCGGCAGCACTTCTCACTATATACGTGTGAATCGTCTGCGAAGTGGCGGCGTAGGTTGCCAAAACCGGTCTCTGCTTTTTTTTCTAATTGTTAACAAGGTAAATTTATTATTTGATTTTCTCACAGCAAACTTCCATCGTCTGCTTACACCTCCGTAATAAATCAGAGCGCGATGCGTTGAGAAAGCAATTTTTGCGGGCCGTTTAGAATGCATTAAAAGCGTTAGTGTACAAGTTGTAGTGCGAAGAAAATTATCTCCCCTCTTCCTAAGAAAGCGCGAAATTTACTCAATTCTTGTAGGAGAACAATTGAACTGGTTACCTGAAGTAAGTGAACGTCTTCACTGATGGCTGCTCTCCGCTTTATAAAAGTTTATTTTTATTTGATATTTTGATTTTAGGTGGGACGTACATAAAATGTAGGCTCCTCTTCAGATCTCGACGGTCGGTGACTGTCCAGTTTTTGATGCTACAGGGTGTCTCATATAGCGGCCAGGCATTTTAATTTGACAGTAAAAATCAGTTTCTTAACCTATCGCGCTACGATTTTTTACAGCGTTGCCCCCAGGTGCTGCATTTTTTACTAAAATTTTGCAAACAGCTAACTTACCTGAGGAAAAAGTAAAAAAAAAAGAAAACGCTTAACTCCTATGGAAACAGGGTGCCGTTTGGCACGTGACACAAGAGATATCACAGGCTGTTCGTGACGCTAACTGCCACCAACAAACGAGCATTCATCGCTTAGAGCCGGCGTCAATTATAGCAGACGGTATTTTTGATTCAAAAGCGGCGCGAGGTTTTTTGATGTCAGTTCCCAATCCACGATTTTATCATCCTTTTCTAATAAAACAGATTGAATAACATAGTTGATTAAAAATGGTTTGCAGGTTTATTTTATCTGTTTTTTTTTTTTTCGGGGTACTTATGTCGTCCGCTTCGCAGTTCCTTGTTGTTACCGTGACTGTTTTTGGTTCTACGACTTTCGCCGCCCGCGGAACGAGCGCTGCTTTAGAGTCGAAAAGATTGTCTGCTGATAGGGAGTTTTTCTAGACCGCGTTTCCCCCTCCGCTATGCCCTTAGCAACGAAGAAGCCGCTACTGCGCTGCGCGCCAATGGCCTTGAGTGTAGAGTTCCGGGTATCGTAGGGGTAGCGGAGAGCGTTTCGGGACGGCGAAAACGATCTACGAAATCTCCCTAATGACGCAGGCTCTCAATGCCATATGCTCATTCGATGGCGGCAGTTGGTGTCGCGACCGCTTGCGCCACCTCTTGTCTCACGTTCCAAACGGCGCATTATTGTTTGAAGACCGGTGCTTTCGCTGCGATTCCATAGGAGTTAAGAATTTTTCTTTTTTTACTGATTCCTTATGCAAGTTCGCTCTTTGCAAATTTTCTAGAAAAAATGCACCGCCTGGGGGCAGCGCTGCACAAAAGCGTTGCGCGTTAGAGTTCAAAAACTGGTCTTTGCTCTCGATTTAAAGACCCTGGCATCTATTTGAGACACCCTGTTCGTCTCATATTTTAATGGTATGTGGGCGACTTTTATTTATTTATTTATCAGCTTTTCATTTGAAACGTTCGCTTCAAAAATAATTTTAATTTTAAGTCGTTCCTTACAATTCATCTCACATTTCAAACAAAACGAGAACTAATGTTATAAATTACCTAAGGGTACTCTAATCTCGTGATATAATTATTCCTCAAACTGAATATTCCAGGGTGATTCAGCTAACCTTGCGTTGTTCCATTGTTCTCTTAATTATTCTGTTAAAATTTTAGTCCCCAACTTTACCCGTTGGTTGTCATCAATTTCAATGCCGTGTTTTACATGCGGATTGCCAGCTTAAGTGATCAAGTACTTGTTGCTTCAGCAAAGACATGAATTAAAAATGAATTTCGTAACAATTTCAAAGATATTTCATATATCGAATGCTATGTGTAATTTTAGACTTATATTTTGCTCACTTCAAAGCTAGATGCATGCTCAGTCTCGGTCAAGGTAAAGATGAACTAAGTTCTACCATAAGTCATTCAAAAAATTCTTTATCAAAACCGCCGCAATAAAAACAAACTTTGCTAACCCGGAAACAAACTATTTGAACGCAAGTAATTGAATTTAGTTAACGTTATTAATAGAACCCTTTTGACAATGACATCAGCAAAAGCGTTCAAAAGGAGCATGCACTTGTGCATTTGAACGTACTCCACATGGATAGATGATATAAATGAAAACAAAAATGATATTGACCTAAATAAAATTAACGCACACTGTTTCCTCAGCAGAACTATTGTGCCTGGAACGCGTCTCTGACCAGTGCGTTTAGGGCTGGTGCTTTAGAACATAAACAAAACTACTCCAAGAAAGAAAACAAAAAGTAAGCTCACACTAAACATGCACATTAACAAACACACGTGATCTGATATTTACCTAGTTCTATTGTACTGTAGTGAAGACTGGCAAATCGCATGTGGGCAGAAAATATAAATTAGTAATGGTACTTCAAATGAAGAGCGTGCTGGTAGGGGTAAAATGTGGTATTTGAGTTTTAATATTATTATTTACTTAGTTGTATTTGTAGTATTAGGATGAAAAGACCTAGTTCGGTGATTCTAGTAGTATTTTGTGGTTTTCCAGGAATATAATATATTTACTAGGTTAGCAACTGTATCTTAGTCAAAGGTATATTACATATAATACAAGTTCAAGTGTATGTCAATTGCACCTAGCGGTTTTGTTTAATACATTTGAAGCGAGCACCGTCATAAAGTATTTATCTAAACTTCTTATCACAATGCGGTGTATTATAGTAAAAAATGCGAGACGTGGCTTTCAATTGCGAACTAGTTAAAGAACGCGCAATATATTGCCCCGGCCTACCTGAACCAGACAACCCATAGTTGAGGCTGTCGTGAACCTTGGATCCTCCCGTGGATATCTGGGTCAGGCGCTCACAAATCATCACGACTGCCTGCACGTGCTCTTCCCATGAGCTCGTCGCTACCAAGATGTCGCCAATGTAGTGATTGGCGTCTTGAATCCTGTCTCGAGTGTGGGCATGTTTCCTAAGGGTGCCTTCCCCACCTTACCCTTGGGAACCGTGTGTTAGCACACTTCACAAGAGCGGACATACCTCTTGACCTCGCGTTGCACGCATTGTCAAAAAAATTCTTCCGTCACCACGTTCAACGTGTTCTTCATGCCCTGGCGTCCTCACATGATTCCGTCATGCGCCTTCGTTATAACAGCGCTCCTGAACTGTCTTGGGAGTACCAGTTGCTCTATACTTCAGCCGGTTGAGTATTCAAAGGCCCTGTACAGGAGACCGTTCCTGAAGAAAAAAGAAAGGACCTTCTTCATGCCGTTACGTTTTCTTGTTGTATTCCCAGTTTCGCCAACGTACATCGTGATGTCCTCCTTTTGTTCCATGGCGAGCTCCTCAGATGTCGTTTCTGTCACTGACATCTGCGATACTTTTAAAAGTCGCTCTGGTTTCGCTCGAACTGGTTTTCCGGTGCTTTTTTCTCACTCGCTGAAGCTACTTCTGAGAGTTTATTATTTTGAGTCTCATTGACACACCGGAACGCTCTATGTACTCTGCGACGATTCACGCCGACTTCGGTAGTGTACTGAAGTGTTTCACGCATTTCCTTCGGCTTGCCCTGGACCAGAGAGGGCAGTAATGACTATACTGTGATGGAATTACAGTAATTAAATTACTTTTCGAAGTAATGAGTAATGTAATCAATTACTTCTCTAGGCTTGTAATTCAGAATTACTTTCAGGCAGTAATTTCGAGAAAATGACTCCTTACTTTTGAAGTTACTTTTGTCCTAAATTAAAAAGTTCGTTTCCAAGCTTTAAAAAAGAAGAAAAAGAAATTATTTCGCATGGTGAAATGTTGTGAAAGACCATCAGACGAAATAAACGACGGCCACCTGAGCGCAAAGCCTTGTTCAAAGAGCTGGACATATGCACAAAGGAGGGCTGGATAGACGAAGGAGAAAAGCTTACGTGTAGACATCGCTGCAAGGCAACGGCTTACAAACTCCAGGCACGACAGATTCACGTTGTCGCGTCATCATGACGATATCTATACTTCGTTCATCCCTAAGCTGACAGTGCAGTGGGAGCTGCAAGCTAACCAGAACCAATCAAACACCTTCCTTTCATCACCTGACCCGTCCCTCTCTCTGCGCGTGGGTATGAACGAGAGTGTGGTTACGTGGCGAACGAATAGACGGGTGACTGCTCCAGCAAACCCGTAGCTTCCACCGTTTATCCCTAAGCTGATAGCGCGTCAGGTTAGGGATGAACGGCTCATAGGCTACAAGGCGACGGGCACATTACCAGTGAGTTAAACATAATTTAAAACTTAAGAGGACATGACAAACAGATGCCCAGCCTTGTACTTTCGTCAAGCAAGGTCAAACAGTAATCTTCGACCATTGTGAACAACAAACGACCGGAATAAATAGTTTATTCCAAATGCCTTGTCAAAGCCCCAGAAAGTTTCGTGCGTCCTCAAGCAAAGCAGGTGCCGCTCGCGGTATGCCTCACTGCCTTCTCGTGGAAATTTTATTCGGGAATAAGCCTACAAGCAGATATCGCCCCCCGTTTGTTGGGAAATTACACAATTTAGGAAGCTCGCGCCCTTCCTCAACTGGCGACGCTTCTGCTTAGCAATCATCCAGGCCCTTTGTGTGACAATGCGCAAAAACTCGGGCTTTTCGTGTATTTGGAAAAAATGCGCCTTCAAAGGAATGACCGAGAATAGGTCAGCTAAACTCTGCGACAACTTTTCTTGGCAATGCCGTGGAGGGTACAGGCACGCGTTCCCTTTCCCATTTTGAACGCTAAATAAAGCAGTGCGCGGGCTCTCCTCCTCTCCTTGCAAGAACGAGCTGCCATTGCAACTTTTAAATCAGGAAGACGGAAACATATCCTTTTAGTAAGAACCTCCTCTGTTGAAAGAACAGCGAAACCGGTGAGTCGACTGTACTTCTGAGGCACATTAAAGAAGCAATTCATGATGTTTAACACTTGTGTCGTAGGCGCCAGAAAAACCACTGTTCAGTATGGTTCACTTTGAAGCAGATAAGGTTGTTGCGTTGTAAACAGAAAGATTTGAGTTTTGGTATATATAGACCAACTCAGCTCTTTGATGTCACATCACTGCGGTGGCGCTGCTGTCGGCACAGCGCATGCGCAGCGCCTCGCTTCTTCCGGATCTGGTTCCTGCACACGCTCTGCGGGAGCAAACAAGGGCTTGTTTTGTAAACACTGTGTTGGTGTATATGGTAACTAAAAAGAGCACGAATCACTTCCTCAAGGTATTCAAAAGTAATGTCAAAGTAATTTTAAAGTAATTTCATTAGTTTTCTAAAGTAATTTGTATGTAATGTCATTACCTCTCGTCTGCTGTAATTTGTAATGTAACTTAATTACATTTTTGCAGTTTTCATAAAAGTAATTAGTAATGCAATTTAATTACTTTTAAAAGTAATTTTGCCATCTCTGCCTGTACGTCACCTGTACACGTTTCCTCGTTACTTTCCAAGTCTGGGTTCGGCTCGTTAGCCTTCCGCAGTTACAGAATGTTCCCAGGTAAAAAATCGTACAGGGGGTTACTGACGCCTTCCGCCGTTCCCTTCCCCGTGTAGTAGGGCGTTTGTATAAGGATATCCGACTCAGGCAAACATCGAACCGTTTGGTCCAGCACGAACGCTGGGCTCGACATTCCGTTTAGGTTCTTTAATGGAACCAACCCTCTACGAACCACAACAGTATTACATTCGGTATCCCTCAGTATAGTTATTCAGCGTTCTCCACGACGGGCTTCCACAACCAGTATGTTTTCGCTTAGAACTTAGGGACTGTCGCCATTATTCAAGGTTACATAGGACTTATCTGACTCGTCGCTAGTATCTGTTGTCAAAGGCAACAAGCACCAGGCTTCTTGTCTCTCATTTGACTTCCCCTTGCAGTTCTCCGCCTTGTGCCCGCTTCGGCCTTAGTTCCAATAGAGCATTGCTTTCTTGTTTTGAGCGTTGTCCTTGCAGTTTCCTACCTTGTGCCTAGCCTTTCCGCACAGAAAGCAGCGAATTATTCTTCGGGGATCTCCACTTGAATGTTACTTCGTTTCGCGCACTCTGCCTGTTTGCGAATTCCTCTGGCTTCTGCTTATATGCTCTATATTGCGTCTGGGCCTCTAGAAAGAGATCACCTTTAGCTGCTACATCTTCCAAACTCTTAGAGTCGCACACTCTTAGTAAGACTGTCCAATTGTTTGAGCAGGTCAACGAAACTTGTTCTATAATGATGTTGCCTCGTAATGCGTCGAGCGTCTTTTCAACTCCCACTATTTTGAGCCATCGGCCAAAAAACCCTGCCAACCTAGCAGAAAAATGTCCCCTCGTTTCGGCCTCTTCGGATTTTGCGACAGGGAACCTCTCACGGCACCCCTTCACATTACACCGATATCTCAGTAACAGTGCCAGCTTGACCTTTAAGTAATCCAACGCGTCCGCCGGTGTCATTTGCCCGACCACAGTGAGCGCCTCTCCGGTCAGACATAATTGCCGTACGCTCGATACGCTGCATGTACATTACTAGGTCGTCCCTCCATGCGTTGAAGGGTGGGTTCAACTTGTGCGAGCTCAGATGGGTCGGGTGGCTTGAAGCTTGCCCACGTCCGCCTTCAACTTACTCTACACCTTCCCGTCCTACTTCCACAGAGGGTTTCTCATCTGTAGGATCTCTCGCTCCTTGTCTAACTTAGCACACTCCGCAGCTAAAACTCTTTTCGTCAATTCATGGTCCTCCCTAGCGTTCTCACAGACCTCCATACTGTTATCGCTGTCCTCCCTAGCGCTCCCACGATCCTGAGTTCTCTTAGCTGTCTCCCGTACTCTTTCCTCATTTGTCCTCACCCTTTCATCATTTACACATTGCTTTAACTCAGTGGTTCTTAATCATCGACATTTTGCGGGCCCCTTGTGGATAGGCGGAGGTGATGAATGACCCCGTTCGTGGTGAGGGGAGAGGAAAGGTATAGGTTAAATATAATATTGATTTAATAAATGAATATAATTAAGGGCTAGTGTGAAGTGGACCTCTCTTAGTGAGATACATAAAAAACACTCGCCCAAATACTGAAATATTTCTTCTCGACCTGAATAACGAGAACTTTTATTGCCGGGCTTGACTAACGAGGCAGTTCTTCGCGGACCCCAATTTGAGAACCACTGCTTTCACTCATCTCCCGCGTAGCCCAATTCTTTACCCAGCAATATTATTCATTCTAGGTCCATGTTTGTACACAACTTCCGTTCCCCTCTCTCACATCCCGAAAAAAAGAAACGCAACTAGGATGTGAAATGGGCCACGTCCAATCCTGGCGGCCTCGTCAAATTGTCAAGTTTGTCCGGGAGAGTCAGGAAGAAGAATCGATGACGCAGATAAAAGCAGCAAAAGATAATCATTTGTAAAATAAAAGGCATCCATGTAGTGTCGGTCAAACGCTTAGTCACATTAATAGTTTCTCAGATGCATAACCATTGGTGTGGTATGGCGCGTAGAGTGTGGTAAGATGCTGTCTTCGCTCGATCTTAGCGTCGATGTATCGAAGCGTCGAAGCTGTTGGACGTAGCTTGCAGACCCCGCCTTTCCCAGACAGAGAATAGCAGTCCGGTTCTTGTAGGGGTTGGCACTTCGGGGCAGGGACGAAGCCGGACCCAGATACGTCGAGTGGCGGACCGTCGCGGCCTTCTGCTTAACATCAAATATTATCAGCGCGCACACGTGATCTTGCCTCTCGTGTCCGATTGTCTGCAATCATTTGCTTCAAATCTCAAAACTATGGCAGTTGCATTATCCCGTCAGGCACTTAACGTATCGTTAGCTATGTCCCCTGAGACAATTCTATACAAGGCTAGTCTAGAATAAACACACACTCAAGAGGCTTCTAAGGCACACCTTTAATATAAAATTTCTTGAGCACTTTTAGTTTCTCTTGAGCGTATATAACTCTCAACGGTTGTTTGCTTGCACATATTTCAACTACGGTATACCTGGTATATTTGTTGAGAAGGTAAATTTCAATAATACTACTGATCGACTTTTTTTATCGTACATTACGCACCAGAGCTGACAAATATTTTCAATGTAGTCATAGCTATCGAATTCTGCACAAAGACTTAATGGTTTTTGTTCTGAGAACGTAGCGAATCCAACAGCATATCTTAACGCTCCGCAACCAATAACATTTCTGCATTAAAACATAAGAAGGCCGAACCACAAAAAAGTCGTGAACATAATAAACCATACCGTACCTTTTTTTTAAGATCTCAGTAACTATAGACACTTTGACATGTTGTTTAAGATTATTGTTAATTATTCGGCGTCCCTAACATAGACATAAGTGGACAAGTAATTATTAAACTTGAAACAAAGTATTGCCGTCATCTAGAACCCGCCGTGTTGTTAAATAACATAAAGCTACCAAATGCAGTTCTAGATTTGAGAGGAATACTTTTATTTTATATCCTTTATGTATCGTTTGAATAAAAGCGAAATATGCGTTTCTATATAGATATAAGGCGAAAGGAAACGGAACAAAGTAAAACAAAAAAGCTTTAGTCCTTATTCAAAGACAGTCTTCAAGAAAGAAAGCAGCAAATAAGCGAGGTTCTTTCAATAAAGCTTTAAAATACGCGAATGACTAGAATTAGTGTTTAGTACACAGTCCATACACAGCAAAGCATTTCTCCCGCGATTTTCGAATGAATGATTATACATAAATCGAACTATATTCTCAAAAAATATAAAGATACAAAGCATAATAGATTAGAACCGAGCAGAAAACGCGTAATTCCAACTAACAAAAAAGTTTGAACTTTGCCTGGTTTGCTTTGCCACGCTGTCAAAAATCTGTCCGTCCTGATAAGCGGGGGTGTTCCTATTTTTAATGGCTTTGTTGATAAACTCAGTATACTTTTTGTGATGTGGCTTTTTGTTATTGTATTTTGGTTATTATATTTTGACTTTTATTCAAGTGTATGACAAAAAAAAAAGAAATTTCGCCGAAAAAAAAAAAGTTTAGAAAAAACCCATACGTCGGCGGCTCATTTTGATTGAGGAACTAATCTGAAGCGCTCTTCTATTTTACCACGCTACTGAGCAATAAAAAAGAGGCGAATGCATAATATGAGTCTCGTACCCTATATATAGCTGTCTAATTCTAGGAGGGTATATTACATAACTTTTTTATTCAGGGATTAAAACAAAACAAAAATTGGGACCATGTTCCATTGAAGTCCATATATTAAGGAATCCGAAGAGTAAGCCATGGTTCCCTGGAGAAATGCCAAGGCCTGATAAACGTATTCAATATAAATGATGATTACATACTACACATATTATACTCAAATAACCACAAGATAAAAGAATACGAAGCTTGATTTTAAACGCTCTATAATACTGGAATCTGAAAGAATGCAACACTAATACGCCATGTGTTCTATTAAAAATTGGTTAGAATATGAACAACATGCTCTTAATTTCTTCACACCTGATGCCAGAGAGGTACAATCAGGCCACAAACATTTTTGAACCTCTTTTTGTCGTGCTTTAATATGTCGCTGATGGCCACCGAAACGTGTCTCCGTGAAATGGTCCGGAATTAGGTACTGTGACTGTTAACTTCACGAACATTACGTACTGATAAACAAAGTCTTGCTATCTTTGTAAATGACGATTAATTAATCGAAATATAAAATGATTAAGTTATTTTTATTCGTTATAAATGGCTAGCAAGCGGGAAAACAGACACACAAACATACAAAAAATAGAGCAACAGAAATACCGTAGTTTAATTGAGGTTGCGACAAATAAGAGCCTTTTACCACGTATACATATTTTATTTTAAGCGCACCACCCACCGGCAACCTCCATGCTGGTCCCAGTAATGTAGGAGCTGCCAGGAGAGCACAGATACGTCGCCGCGTCGGCCACTTCCTCGGGGCGCGCTGATCTCCTCATCGGAACCGAACCAATGAGCGCTTTCAGATTTTCTTCCGACATGCAAGCTAACATGGGGGTTTGCGTTGCTCCTGGCAGTAGGGCGTTAACGCGGATGTTTGTACCAGCCAGCTCTTGGGCCAGAGACTTGGTAAATGCAATTACGCCACCCTTGGAGGCTGCGTAGGCGGCAGAGTTAGCCAGACCGCATTTGCCCAAAATGCTGGCTATGTTCACGATAGCGGCCTCGGGTACTTTGCTGGCCAGCATCGCCTTTACAGCGGCCTGGTTGACAAGGAAGGTACCCTGAAAATAAAAATATGGATATATTTAGAATAATAAAGATTAACTTTGACCAGAACGACATAGAATTGTTTGGTCAGAACATTCTTAATATTGTCAATGCTTCTAATATTTCCAATTTCGCAATATTGAGGGATCTAAAATCCAGCGTATTTGTTTCTTACGTCTTCAGGCAACAGTTCAATATATCGCGTTCGTTTCAAAATAGGGAGTTGTCGCGTTGTATTTTAAGGAAAACAAACAGAAAGATAAAACCATTGTGCCACCAGGTGATTGGGTGCGTTTCTTTTATTGCAGTTATAAGTTAATTTTACTATGGTATTTATAGGTCCTCATGTCGATTACAATTCCGCACATTTTTGTCCTGCTTTATGTTTATGCTGGTAATGGTATTTCAAAAAATTATCAGTCAGCTTTTATTTATATTCAAGGACAAATGCATGAAACGTGTTCAATAAAAAGCAACCATTTAAATTTGTTTACACGATATGAAATATTTTATGTGTGAAAAACATTGTCACTACCATCATTTACATCATTTTTATGCAGTATGGAAAGTATATCTATTTGGTAACTGTCGAAGGGGATAATCGCCATGGCCCTAGGATACACTCACAATGCCAATGCACATACAAAGTAATCAAGCGTGGCATCTCATCAATCTAGTACACGTTACACAAAGAAAGCAATAGATTGAAATTACAATTACTCTTGGTGAAAAGTGACCATCTAGATTACTTGATTACTAGAGAGCAAGGGTTATTGAATGTTACTTGGGAAACGTGACTTTCATTTTTCGGTCACTTCATTAAAAAGGCAAAGTTTTCCGCCAGTTTGAAATCGCACTTCGTAATCTTCAATATTAGATTTCAGTCATCAGACTAAAATCTTATATTCTTTATCCACCTTTTCTGATAAAACATCCCCCGTCGGAGACTGGGTTCTAAAATTCCTTTGTTGGAAACATGTAAAATAAAGGGGCTCTGTTAGGAAGGGAAGTGAAAAAGCTTCTTTGTACAAACTTGAAGTCGAAAAATAAGCCATAAGGCGCACGCATGCAATGATTTGTGAGCTCATTCTAGGCGCAGTTACTCAATAAATTCGACATAATCTATTGCAATGTTTTTAGAAGGAACGTTCGCGGTTGCTTGGGCCTCGCTCACGATACTTCATTCTGAAAACGTCTTAATCCCTGAAACTAAAAAAATGGTAGATTGTTGAAATTACAGCCGCTTATCTTGCATATAACAAAAATATAACATTCCTTGTTCACACCTTAGCTTTCAAATTATCTCATTCTGGTTACCTTGAGGACACAAATGTTAGGAAAGACTATTTGAACACTTAATACAAAACTGAGATACTACATTCGCCATTACTCTTGGCACTGGGAGGCTTTCGTAAAGAACTAATATTTCACAGTACAAGCTTGGAACACAACAAACCACTGTGTTAACTGTCCAAACAAAAAAAGTGACCTCCTTTCATACAGTTTGGTAAAACACGTTTTATTTATTGTTTTTTGCATGATTTAGAAGCCAATAATAGGGACATATTGGAGCGATTTTAGTTCAAACTCTGGGGACTTAACGGTGGTAACCTTGAAACAAAGGAGAGGGCGGGGTCTCTCAAGTAGTTATGCCAACAGGTAATTTTAACATTTCCAAAAGTAAAGATATTAATAATTTAGCTACAACCTAATAAAAACGAACTTGATATTACAAACTTACTACGAAAAGTAATTGATTACACTTACTCTGAATATTTACAGTGATTGCCACACAGAAAATAATTTATATAAGACATTGGGCTGGGGACCGAGAGGTTCAGGTTTCTATTCCTGGCAAAGGATGCGCACATATTGGTTTACTGCCAAATAAATGATTGCATGGAAATTTTTGCTCGTCTTGCCCGGTTAAACAAACTAATGTTTTTAATGACCGCCCACATACACACGGTGGGGGACGCATGGGTGTATGAATAGACAGATCTTTCGAAGTATGCATGTCGGTATATTTAAAGCATTGAAATGGTTTTATTTTGGAAGCAATCCGTTCTTTTTTTCTTGGGGAGAAACTAACACGTAATAATCTGAAATTTACTTATTTTATAAATGTCGTAAATTTGAGGTTGTTTCCTTCTAAAACTCAAATTTTTATGATCAGTGGTTGTGCACAAACTCAATCAGTTAATAACGATATAATAATGCACAAACTCAATTGCTCTAGAAAGATAAACATAAATAAATTGTTATAATTGCATCACTATTTCACTTGCATTTCCACATACAAAGTTAGAATGGACGAAATGAGAAGTTGATTACACATTAGAAACTTTTTAGTATGGTAAACTTCTTAAAACATTTAACGACAATTACTGCAGTATTTCAGCTAGTAAAACACTAGCAATCTTGGTCAAGTTTGAACGCACATACAAACGGTTTGTGCGGGACTCTAATCGGGGAGTTGAATATCTATGTAGGTATTAAAGAATAGTTTGAAAATGATGACAGTCATAACCGTTCCTATCTAAACCTTTGTCCTTTGACTTCACAAATAGAAATCAAATTTTATTCACGACACGGCATTTCTACCACGCCCGGTTGCTGCTGCTGGAATTGAAACAAATATTGGGAGACTTACAGCATTTGGAGTTGCTAAGAAATGCCAGCTACCTTTATTGCATAGTTGCCAGAACATAAAATTGATGCGGCATATGAGCAGCTTTTTCACTGTGACACGTCTTTGCGGCTTTTTGCATATTTTAATTACCGTTTCGACCATGTTCATGACAGAGAATCGAATCATCGTGCTGTCTATACTGTGAGCGAGTTTCATGGCTTATTTTAGCTACGCGTGAAAAGACACTCCTTACCGTTTAGCGTACTCCCTGATTCCGAACGGGGCCAAACGCAAAGCTCGTCATTTCTGGTTAAAAAACTTGGACTAAATTTCTGGTAGCCTCTCGGTAACACTCAGCGTTTTAGAAAGAAAAAACATTCTACTCTGGGATTCTGACGAACAAACCTGTCATAATGAATCACATTCCGATCCTCAAATGCTTTCAAAAGATTATATTTTAAAACGTTTTGATAACTGACACAGGTTCCACAGACAATGTTTTCCAATTTTATAATCCATGGAACACTTCTCACAAAGTGCCGCAAGCCTCCAATTAAATAAGGCCATTTTTTTCGATTACTGTTGTGTAGTCAGCGTAATGCATCACACCCACCAATATTGATCACTAAAGGAACGGATCAATATAAGGGTGAACAAAACTTTTCTTTTTGCCTACTCCTTACGAGCATTTTTGTGACCTGACGACGGAGTCTTGTGGTGATTAGACAAGCTAATTTCGCGTACACTGGTTAACATATTTGCAATATTGCAATACATATTACTGCCTTTGATGATATGACCTGCTTTATGTAGGTACGAAAGAAAACAAACCTTAAGGTTTACTCGCAGCTGGTGGTCGTAGACTTCTTCCGGCATATCCACGACAGAGGAAATCTTGGCCACACCGGCGCAGTTCACCACGATGCTCAGCGGAGTTTGGAATTGGCAGCCGACGTTCTTGATGAGTGTAGCGACCGAGTTAGAGTCGCCCACATCCACTTGAAGTGCCACGTGACCTCTACCTGGTAAACAGCCAGAGCGACGACAAGAATATACCTCATGATCAAGATGTTTTCCAATTTCAATTCTCCAGCACAGAGGAAATACATTTGCTTGTCACAACTGCTGAAATGTTTTTAATATATAGAACACAATGTGCTAGGTCATGCTCTAGCGCTTTATGTAACGCGCATTATTAAATTCCGGAAAAGATCAGCAACGTCTACTCATAAGAAAGGCAGTGAGAAACAACATCTTAGCCAAAGGCATAAACCACTTAATACATTGCCTTTTTCAAAGAGGCACGTACCACGTTGATTGCTTCAAAAAATGAAGTAAATGTTTAATGAAGAAAGGAGTCTGTCTCTGTAGATTCATAATGTATTGTGGAACTGAATTTTACAACTGTTTTCGTGTCTCGATTGCGCATCAAAGGTTCCACAAACGAACACTCAGATAAAAACGTCTTTTTCGCTTCCCCGTAACGACAGCCAGTAATTGTAACTCAGAGATGAAGCTGACCTCAGGTCAAGATTTGAGAACCATTTTAGCCACAACATTGTGGTTTGCGCTCTGGCACTAATTAGAGTTCAAGCAACGTGAGACACTGTGCTCAATTTGACGGCAATTACGGCCGCGGTTCATGTGCAGGTGAAGACTCAATCGACAACGGCTACGTACTGCGATTTCCCAACCAAGCGCGGCAAGGCTCCCGATAAAGCAGGAGATAAAGCGCGCAGGGTGTCACACCCGCCCGTTCCTGAGGCTCTGCTTATACCGATAGGTCGGCGGTGACGTGTTAACCTCCATATGGGACACTAGTATAGGTGTATTTTCGAGTACAAAATTATCCGGTCATTATCACCTGTCGCAAATGTCACGTCTTTATAAGTGTGACTGTAGATAAACGCTTTTGGGGTATCTATGTGCTCAGCGATCAGCAGGACACTCATGGATATTGAGGGCAAAGATCTGGCAATCTCCTCAACTGTACATGTTGGTCCTTCTTTCACAAAACACTGCCCTCGGAAAATACGCTTTATGAAAACCAATGTCTTTTTGCAGTACTGTTCATGCTTGAAAGACAGGCACGAAATGTATCTGTACATGGCATTATTATCCACCGCCCTGAGGACAAGGCTATCTGCTTGAACAATGTATTTCAAATAAAAGTCGTTGTACCCCAGGGTTATCACGTTCTTGCCACGTGTATTCGTCATGTTTTATCTCCTGATGCCTGAGGTGCAAGGGCAATTTTATTAACTATGTATTAGCTACATTTGATATTATTTTTACCTACAACCTTATTTACACGCCTGTCTCTCTGCCTGAAATTATGAGTACAATAGGAGCATGCCAACAAAAAGCTACTAGACAAAAGCAAGACTCACGACTACGATTTATTAATGTAATGTATTTCAGCACTAACTCGTTTTTACATTAAAAACACCAAGACATTACATACGGTATGCAAACTCTATGGCGCCATGTTGCATGAAGCCGGTTTCTTGAATTCAGAACTCGAATCTATTGACTTATTTTTCAGTAAAAGTTACTTTGTTTAATATAAAAACACACACAAAAATAGTACTGGCTCATAAATTGTATTTTGACATCATAAGGCGTGCAGTGGAAGTTCATATTTTTTCGGCTCCTACCCACTCTATCCAGGAGTTTTATTTCAAGTGTGATCGTTATGCAGATGCATTAAACGTACCCACTTGCGAGGCGTTGACAATACCTACCTTTTAGTTCAGCAACTGTTTTCTTTGCCGCGTCCAAGTTGAGATCGGCTACAACGACCACCGCCCCTTCTCTGACAAGGGCATGGCAGACCGCTTTGCCGATGCCGCTTCCTCCCCCGGTGACGATCGCCAGCCGATCCAACAGAGACATTTTCGATTAATGTGCCCCGATGCCGAAGCTGCAAAAATACACGGCGTGCGTTGGAAAAAAAAGCTCCGATCAGCGCTAGAACGGTCTCCCTTTTTTCTGCCGGCCTTGAAAGCTTCCGTTTTCCGGATACTCAACCTGAAACCTGTTTGATCCCTCCGGGCCATTCCTCAATTTGACACATTTAAATGTATTTACGCCTTGAAGGACGAGAAAAAGGAACAAAACTCTATCTTGTAGGTCAGAGCATAACCTCTGACCTGATATTTGTGAGCATTCTTGCCCACGGCGTTCGTTACCGGTAACATTTGCCTTGATACGCGCGTATTTTCAGAAGTTCTCGCAATTTTTAGAATACAGACAAAATTATTTAAATATGCTGGCACATTAATTTTTACGACACCTAGATATTATCTGCATATTTTTTGTGAAACCAGCTATATCTAAAATTGGTAGTTCACAAATGGTAACGAGTGCGTTCTTTATTCCGCGCTCCTTTCTGATCAACGTATAGCTAAAATAAAAATAATAATGTTTATAAAGTAAATTTGCAGTACGACATAAAACCTTCGTTCTTCAGGCTGCTTGCACAGCCGTGAACGTAATATATAGTAATCCTCAGTAGGCGCTATGCTGGAGCATATCATAAGCTGCATACATCCGTTAATGCTCTAATTGTTTATTTTTTTAGAACCCTAAACATAATTCAGCAATAAATCACCATTGCTACGTGGAGCAGGAAGACGGGCTGTTGGAGGTGCCTTGGAATCAGCAGACTTTCGAGGTCAAAAACATGTGAAACACCCTTTTCTCTTTCTCGTAGAAAATTTGAGTTCTTGCTAATTTGTTCATTATAACAATATAAAGCTGACGCAGTCATTCTTCACAATATGTCCCAACAGTTCTCCACAAAAAACAAGGGAACAATTATATATTCTAAGCTTTAAGGCGGAAAACTCAATATTAATTTGCGTTTTTGTATGCTTTAAGAGAGTACCAATCTTCAGTCTGTTTCGTCTATTTAGTTTAGCTGGCGTTTGTAAACAATCCATTCAGAACGTACAAATATTTCGATACCTGCCAACGGCGGGGGTTAATATACAGTGCTTTGCACTTGGTGTAGTTTTTCATGAGATGTTTCAATCATCCATATATTTTTGTTTTGTTTTCTTATCATCAATGCTGGTCTTTTACACACTCGGAGAAGTAAGTTTCACAGACTCGGAGAAGCATGGTTAGAACCGTGAAGACATCCGTTTTCGTTGCCAATCGCGTCCCCATAAAAACAAAACAAGAAAACGCGACTCTGTATTTTCAACGTATATCCAACTAACATAAACCTTGCCTGCAACCATCACTGCCCTGTTTCGTCTTACTTTCCCTGTCACTATCATTAAGTAAACTAGTTTTCGTTACTTTTAATTAATTTATTTAATCTGCTTCGCAGGAAGATTAGTAAGAATATATGGAATAACATCAATAGAAATACCTACATGCCTTTGGCCTTGGTTACTGCGAAAGTTTAAATTTAAAGAAAGTTAATATTTACATATACTACGGGCATACAAGCACGCATAAAAAATTTAGTATTACATCTGAACTTACTACATCTTAAACTTTAGAAATGTCTGTCGGTGGCACGCCAGAGAATCGCATAACTTGGCTTAAGCTTGGAAATCCTAGGGGCTTTACTTAGTCCTAAAGCGGTTCAGCTCCCAGAGATAGTGCCAGTGCACTTTTATTTGGAATTCATATAAATTCTTTCTGGGTCCCCACATCATTGTAAAAGGGCAAGACCTGGACCAAAGATACCACGTATAAACCGAATTACCAGCAGAGAAATCTAAATCTGGCACTCGTTTCTCAATTTATTCCCAAAATGGCGACGTGAACACCAATCCAACCAATATGACGGCTAACTTTGGCACTTGCTTGGTTATTTTGGGCCAAAAGATACAAGATGACAACCAATCACCCAGCAGTGGAGCCTAACTTTGGCTCAATTGTTCGACAAACTAGAGCCAAGGTGCCCAGACTCTCACCGGAAAAGGTTTAGTTTGGCTCTATCTTGAATTTTATCGTGCTGTTTGAAGGCCTTAAACTCCAAGACGCAAAAAAACATCAGAGCTTTGCTCAAAGAACTGCGCTTCCTGGATAGCACACACGACATTTATTATTTTAACATACACCGAGAAAAGTTAAGCGAGCTTGGCAAAACATTTTCCTGGTGAGTTGAACATTGCATTGCAAAAACAGAGATATGACAATTATGCAGTTTGGGCGTGCAATGAACAGAAACAGTTATCGCACCAATTCTTGACTCTAACTTGTTTAAAAGAGTGCTTGAATATACCCCATGAAATAAACAATAATTCCACTGCACTGAGGTATTATATACGGCGTCTTTAGTTTAGGTATGTAGTTCCACCAGAGACAAAATATAAACAGTTGCGAAATGCATTCTAACTTCGAACATTTGGACACTAGAATTTCAGTGGGTGTGTAATACACCTGAAGTGTTGACATGGCCTCGTTTCGCGTAAATGAAAGGTAGTTTCGAATCTCACCAGGAAAATCCACAGGAGTTCCTAAAGTGATACCTACATTGAAAGAAACGTTACGAACCTGAAATAAGACTCTTGGGTTCCAAGTGACCTTGTTGTCTGCTGCCTGCCTTCTTTCATTTGAAGAGCTCCTGATATTCCTGCCATTTTATCGATGCTCTTTGAGTAGCGCCCCGATATACAGCTGGTCTCATGCTACTAAGACCACTTATCAGCAGGTTGGTGATAGGCGCTGATGTGTGCACGCAATCGACACACAAAGGAATGATGGTGTTTTCCGTGCCTCTTATCAAGGACATTCGATAAAAAGGAACTCTAGGTATGCCACGGCGCTATGGAGGAAGATCTGAGATTACTCTAAGTGCACCATGTTAACGCAGCCCCTTAAAGGCATCTTAGACAACACGCAAAAATCCGTTTCTCAACGTATCGCACTCCGATTTACTATAGCCGTGCGGCCAGGTGGTGGAAGTATAGAGTTAGCTAGAACATCAAGGAATTAACTTACCTCGTTCAACGAGAAGAAAAACGAACCTGTTCTGGCAATCTACGCCGCCACTTCGCAGTCGATTCACGCGTAGTGAGAAGTGCTGCCGAGAGATGGCGTACGCCACGTGGAGGAATCGCCGGCCGATTTGGGTTATGATAGCAGACTATCCCGCAAAAGAACCCGAATCAGCAGGCGCTCTCTCGACGTGGTGTACGCCATCTGTCATCAGTACTTACCACTACCCTTGCATCCTCTGTGTAGTAGCGGCGTAGATTGCCAGGACAGGTTTCTGTTTTTCTTCAATTGACAAGCAAGCAATTTAATTGAGTTGAACTTTATTACCGGAACATTTTTGACAATGACATCAGCAAAAGCATTCAAAAGGACATTCACTTGTAGCCTTCGAACGTACTGCACAAGAACAGATGAGAAACATTTAAAAAAGAAATGCTGATTGATCTGAAGAGAATAAACGCTCACTGATTCCTCGGTAGAACTATAATGCCTGGATCGCGTCTCTGACTGGTGCGTTTAGGGCTTTATAACTCCCATATATCGAAACTGGTATCGACGTGGAAACAAATGATATCACAAGAGGCGGAGACTCATGCTGTCGAATCCCGGAATTCTGGCGGTTGGTTGTAGTTGTTCCGGCAAAAT
>JAZHYW010019390.1:0-14040 GCA_037355805.1 Ixodes ricinus | reverse complement strand
TACGTATTGCTGGTCAACGGTCTGAACCCCGCCGGCGCCGGTCTTTTTTATTTATTTATCGACCCGCGGCGTAAGAGGTTAGATAGCCAGATAGATAGATAGATACATAGACGAAAAGTGCGTGAAGTATCCAAAGAATGCTATTCGCATTACCCCGTACATTTTTTAACCCTTAAGTGCCACATTTTTTTTCGCAAAAGTGACCTAAAAATGCCATTTTTTTTTTATTGATGAGTTTTATTCCTTTAGTATCACAGACAACATTTCAAAAGTTTATTACGCAAAAATGTGTATATTTCTGTGTGAACATGAACATTGTTACAAGTTGCATGCATGTGCAAAGCATCTTGCATTTCCACATACGCAGGAAAGCATCTTGCATCCTCTGGGGTTGAGTGTTACGGAAAACAGTAAATTAGCAGAGTCCTGTTAATGTTTTTGCACTGAAACACCGAGCGCGATACAGCCACCTTATTTGAGGTTCCGGACTGTGTGGAACTTGCGTGAAACAGGGGATCACGCAAAGTGCTTTCTTACAGATGTCACACCACGTCCTTGTTTCTTTACGGACCTCCTTGCCTGTTTCCTCCGTGTGGCTGCACATGGTGCACCTCCCTGTGGGCTGCTGTTTCTTCTCTGTTGGTGGCAGGTAAGAAGGAAAATGCCGCCCCTGTCAGTCGCTCCGCTTCGGACGTCTGTGGTCGACCGGGCCTTCGCACCTTGCTGCTCTCACAGTACTTCGTGATCAATCGCTCAGTGAGCGAAAGCCTGAACTTCAGATTGGACAACTTGCCGCCATCCTTCTTGTAGAGGATGAATGCGTTCAGCGCAGTGTCATCTAAGAACTGTCGAAAAATTTTCTTGTAGTAAATCTTTTTGACGTTTTCGGGCAATCGGATACGTTGCGAGCATCTGGTCCGACAAAGTCCACCCCTCCCATTGTGTGGTTGTTGTAGTCGCAGACTACAGAAGGCTTCTCGACAGTGTGACCTTTGAATCTAGGAATCGCACCATGTCGGCGCTGTGCACAGTGCTCAGGAGGGTTATCAACCTTTTGTCCTTCCACTGAATGGCGGTGCATTTCCCTCTTGAATAACCCGTACCTCTTCCTTTCTTTAGTTTTGCCTTCTTGAAAGGTGGGGGCATGTTCTTTCTTGTTGCTCGGGCTGTTCCATAAATGTCTGTTTTCTGCCCTCCAGTGGCTCCATCAATTTGAGAACCACCTTGGTTCCCATTGGGAGCTGAGCGTCTCTTTCATGCCGTGTAGCAATATTAGTACCTTTGCCTGTGTCCACTATTAGGTTCCAGATGTACGCTGACTCTGCTTCACACAAGACGAAAAGCTTCACTCCAAACCTCGCTCTTTTGAGAGGTAGATACCGCCGCCAACTAAGTCGGCCTTTGTAGAGCATCAAGCTCTCCGTCGATGGAAATGTCGCGCTCAAGAACGTACGATGTCTGAAAGTTCTGGACATGGCATGAAAGAAATGGCCATATTTTCCAAAGCTTCGGCTGTGGGTGATTCTCAGGGTCGACTGGAGCCTCATTGTACACAAAATGCAGCACCTTCATGATGAGAAAAAAACGGTTGCGGGTCATCGTGTCGCCAAATACAGGCGTGCTCACCAGGTTGTGCCGACTCCAATACATGCTTTGTTCTGGCTTCTGAATTATTCCTTGAAGCAGCAAGAGCGACAGAAACACTCTCATCTCCCCAGTAGTTACTGGAACCCAACTCCCAAATCTGGAGTGCGGTTTCAGCCGCTTGGATGACAGAAACTGGGCGGCGTACCTGTTTGTTTCCGTTACCATCAGGTCAATCAGCTGATCGTCCAGCAGAACTTCGGGTCCTCTACGTGGAACGTTTTTCCGGGAGATGGCAGGAATTGGAAGCAAGGCGGGCATGGAGGAGGATTGTCCGCATCGACTCTACACCACTGCCTGGAGGAGCCGAAGTCGCCGCCACCATCCGAATCGTTGTCGTTCGTCGTCACCCGATTCACTTGAAGAGCTGAGTTCAGCAACAATGTCATCATCGTCTCTCTACTCGAAGAACAAAACTCAACTTCTTCCGAGTCACTCGAGCTTTCTTCAGCGATCGCTTTTCTTTTCGCGATGAAGTTCCATGTGCTCCGCCGGCTAGCAACGCCATTTTTAAATGACTGTTGCCAGAGCATCATAATTATCCCACCAACGGAGGTGAAAAAAAAAAGGGCTCCAACTAAAACGAGTGATGCCATCTATGATCAGCGCCGCAAACCAAACGGACGAGCCTAGCTTGTCCGTGGAATTCAGGAATACCGAAACTAGTGGACGAGCTGAGCTCGTCCAAGGCACTTAAGGGGTTAATACAGTTCATTAATATGAATAGCTGTTTGTCGTCATGCACTGTATGTAAGCTTGTAGCTTAGTCAAATACTGCACAACGAATCACATTAAAGGGCAACTCCGCTTCATTTTTGATATTTCAAAAACTATGCAGCCCTCTTCAGTATCATAATCCGAGAAATCTTTATTTAGATTGTTGGCTTCTGCATGCTTCAATCTCACCTGTAATTTTATGTATCAATTCTAATTTTTTACAAATTCCTGTCACAGTGCTTTCTCTTCAGAGACTTCCTACATTTTTCGACCCCTTGCTTGCCCTTGTTTGAAATTGGCAACGTCCTATCTTTCTCCACTCCCGTGACGTCAATTCTGTATATTTAAAACCCTGTGAAATAAAAACAAAAAAAAACATTGCAAAGCATTTTTGAAGGGCCTGATGGGACAGATTATGAGCCTTGATCTGTGAAAAGCAGAAGAAAAATTGCGATAGCCCTCATTTTAAACTGATATTCCAGTTATTGCAAAATCGGTAACCTGTCTAAATTTCAGTGTATTTATTTTAGAAAGGTTATCGTTTTCAATTTCAATTACAATTTATGCAAATATAAAACAGACGCGTTCAAATGATTTAAAAATTTTGAATTTCCAGTCTTTTAAGATCCGGATCCATAAAGCTCTGAATTGCTTCGTAATCGATAATACATGTTTACCTCCTTTTATTTTATGTAGAGTTATGCACAAAAAATATTAAACCTAAGACGGCAACAATTTTTCTTTAAGAAATATCCAAAAGAACGGTTTCACGGTAGTCGCAAAAACGAGAGCGTATACCGACAGCGACTTTGTGATCTTTTTTTCCGCAAAAGAAATTTTATTTTTTGCAAACAAAGTTTGAATATGTTTTTGCACTTGCACAACAAGTAAAACACACATCCTTTGCTAAAATTAAAGAAAAAAAAATGTCGACCAGACATGGTTGTTCGATCCTATCTGAAAACGCCCAATACAAACAATCTCAGGCAATCGGATTCTTTTTTGCTTTTAAATATCTTTTACTTTCTACGCGTTGTGCGGTAGTCCACAGCGCCGGATCTATTGGCGCTCACAGGCGGCGCACGTTCAGGTTCTGCCGCGCCCTACCTCCTATATCATGTTACCGCCAAAGTTGTAGGCTGATCTGTTTGAAAAGTCGTTCCGGTTGCTTCCTTTACGTCGCGTAGACGGAGACGCTATACGCCGGCTGTTGAAACAGGCACCGCGAAGCATGTTACAGGGTGGCGCACCTTGATCGCTCCGGCCCATGGGCATTTTTGGGTCGGTTGTACGAAAATGTATTAACAATTTTCCCTTCAAAACTACCGTCCACCTCTGTGCTGTCAATTTGTCTTTTCCTGACCACCCTGTAGCATTCTACGCGTTTTAATAATAATAAAATTGTGAAGAACGGGTATGTGCACACCCCATTTATGGCAACCGCGTTAGCGTCAATTTGGCCATGTTTCTCGCTTTATAACTTAAAAGCCACACAAATATTGCATCATGTTTTTGTAGACTCTGTTAGTACATATTATACACGTCAATTTTAGAGAGTTTAAAGAAAATTAAAGATGGCCTTTTTTTTAAAACGATTTTCAAAATAATGCATTTTTAGTTAAATGCCCCTGTGTGAGCAATTCTTGTAAATTTCTCCCGCTAACCAGGAACACAAGATTTTACGCAAAGATGAAATATATACAGGGCAACACACTGGCAAAGTTTAAAGACCTTAGCTTTTATAGATACGGAGAAAAATATTCTTTAATCCAGAGCAATATTGCGCAATGTGCCGTGTTTGCGATTTTTTTCTCAAAATGAATACCCTAATACTCGGTGATAAATACTTTTTGTCAATCCTTCCTAGGCCTAATTTGTCAGTGAATATTTCAAGACCCGTAGCCAGAACAGTTTTTTGGAGGAAGCCGCCCGAAATGTCAACATGGCGCGATGCGCAAAACGCGCACGAGACTGAGAGGGTGCTTACAAATTTTTTTCGCAAAGACAAAATTTTTTTTCCGAAAACAAGTTTTGGTTTTATACTTCTGGGCATAAAGCCAGCAAAATATATTTTTTTCATCAAAATTAAAAATGGTCACCGGACATGGTTGTTCGATCTTATCTGAAAACGCCCAGCAAATGCCGGATCCTCCATTTCGGGAATATGTTAAATATATTTGGTATGGATAAGCTTAGTGTTTTGCCTCATTATTCATATTTTGACAATAGCAACATTTTTTATTTCATCACTCCGAAGTACCCACAAGGAGGCACTGCGTTGCAAAGAAATGTCATGTGGAACGTGATACGCCAACTCGTATATAGTTTTATTGGTAGCTGATATAATACATTAGATTCTCAATATCCATAATACGCCAAGCACACTGGAATCTTAAACCCTTTTTGGGTCCCCATACGACACATGGGGATCCAATAAGGGTTTATACTGGTATGGGATTCCAATATTTTTAGCGTATTATGGATATTGGAATCCGTTATTGTAATTCAATAAATGTAAATTGGAATCCAACAACACACCCTTATTGTAATACAATACAATAAATGTAATGTTTTCAAATACACTGTGCATATCGTATTGTAATACAATAAAAATATATTGTTTACCAATATGCATAAAACGCTCTTTATACTGGGGTTTTCTAATAGGGCCTCCTCAAGAGCTGCGCTCCGATTCGGCGTTACATGGAGTTGTAAACGGCTTTCATTTTTTCTGTTTTATTTATCGTAATATCAAAATATTTAGATTTTCATATGAATCTGAATTGGCAAAAAGTTTGACGGCGAATTTGTTTCGGATTTTATCGGATTTATCCGAAACCGTGAAGCCCTGCTCAATAGGTTCAGGGTTTTTGCTTTGTATTTAGTTCTTTGACATTCCTGTTGTCTAACGCTGCCATCTCATTGGCTGCAGAGTGATAATAAGATGCATGCGACTCGCCACTACGCTACGTTTTTTAAAGCTATTTATGGATACAGCTGCGCCTACTTGCGTGTGTCGTATCATCTTACTCGTCTCAATGGGGTGTGTCAATAGTCATTCGCAGAGCAATTGAATAATTAATCTTGCAAGGAGCCAGCTTGAAAAAGCTAGTCTGGCCACCATAAATATAAAATGCTTTTTTGGGCTCCACTTTGACAACTGTGGGCACGACCTAGCATGGCTTGACCATGAAACGATCTACCCGCGCCTTCAGCAAGATTGCAGGGCCAAAAGGTTTTTATGCTGCTGTTCTTTTAGAAAATCGCTGAAATTACTAAGTCCACGACAGAGCTGGGCAGTATCACGATACATATGTAAAGCGATAGTGCGATAGACCTACTTTCGAGTATTAGTATCTTTGTTTCAAGATACATTTGAAAACACGAGCAGTGAAATACATTTACAATGTCTGGTTTACGTGGCAATACTTTGTCAGACGTGGGCATTTCGTTGCATTGCACTTGTTGTGTTAAATTGTCTATTGTCTTTTTAAAATAAAATTAAAACCACGTTTCGGGTTAACCCGGTTTACATGAGAGACACCTAATTGTAATCAAAAGAAAATTAAAAAAACGGTAGTTCGGAACAAAGTTACTTCGAAACAAAGTGGTTTGAAGCAAAGGCGAGCTGCTGAAAAGTTGGTGGGGAAAGGCTGGCGAAAAGCTGGTGAACCACTGATGAGAAGCTGGTAAAAAGCTGAAGAAAAGTGGGTGGTGACCAGCTGGTAAAAAGCGATAAGTAAACAAATTTTAATAAAACGAAGAAGCATACTATGTTGGTGCGTTATTTGTTGTCCCCTCTTTTTATGTGCCTCTTTTTTCCTTCCCACCTTTCGGTTAACATAAGCAACAGGCTACACGCAAGAATAGCACAATAGGCTCTTCAAGCAAAGATGTTCATTTTTTTACTTTAGCAGAGCGAGCTCTTGAAGAGATGTAAGCAAAGAGGAGGAAACCACCAGTCTTAGACAGTAGAGAACTTGCAAGAAGAGCATTTATTTATTTTCTGTCGCAATTACGCCGTGCCTTAGTGGAGACCCTAATGCACGCAACCAGCGGCAACATAAGCCCACGACTTTCAACGGGGTTAGCCAACTATATATTCAACCTCCGCCATCCTTCTAGTACGACAAGTGAAGGTATTATGTCCAAACTCGTGACGCTTACACTGCCATGATCCAGTGCTGTACTGCAGACTTGGGAAGTAATCCATACTTTTTCAAATAATTTTTTAAATGCCAGGTTACATTTTTCCGACAGTAAATTGTGACGATAAGAATTACTGGAGAAGGGGAACAAGGGGGACGAAGGACAAACAGGAATTATTGTCGTCATTTTTGTCCAGCTCGCTTGCACCTTTGCATTAATTACGTTCCAAGTAATTTGATTATGTAACGGATCACTGCAAAATTACCTATTACTTTTAAAAAATATATACTGTAACTAAAATTGGATCGTGCAACTGTGTTCTCAATAATTCTGCTTTTTTTGTTTTTCCTGGGGGGGGGGGAGCATTTGGTCGCCGACCAACCCCTTGTACTGCAAGCCAAGGAGTCGCGCTCGCATGTTGTACTCTTATCTTCTCTTCTTGTGCCTTGTACAAACACGGCCCGAAAGTGTGGTATGTCCTCGGTCGTAGGTTGTGTACTCTGGCTCCTCTTACAACGAATAACCGCGCTCGCTACGAGCCATCGGAACCAGTCCTTATGCCGTGCGAGTGTCATGTGACCTTTTGGAGGACTGCAGCGACACCCGGGTGTGTAGTCACGTGATAGGTACGTTCCGAGCGCTCGATTGAATGGGATGGATTGAAGAGTACGCTGCAGCTGTATATTAAGAAAAAATGGGGTACGATGACAGGCGTGGTGAGATGGTGAAATGCAGGAAAAACGAAGAATTTAGACGTGAACTACTCGGAAGTGAGCGCGCTCCCCGGAGACCTGGTCGTGGCTGGAAGCAACGTTCAGTCAGTTCAGCTTGGGAGGCACGGCACAGTGGCGCCGGACGTTGGAACGCTGGATAGAAATCAGACCGAGGTGGCACTTCACGCCTCCGATAGTCTAAGTGCGTAGGGGATTGCCGTTCAGCCACCAGGAACACCGAAGCACGTAAGGACATTCCCCCTTTTCAATCGGCGGTTCACGAAGCGCGCCACCTTCACCATCATCCGGAAACAGTTTCGCGCTTTCACGTGCCCGTTGCTTCCTTGTGCTTTTTTTAAGGTTTTAATATGGTTCGCATCAGTTTCTTTTCGTTTGCATTGTCATAACTGGTTCCTGTGCAACGAGGCTGTAGAGGGCTTTTGTAGAAAGAAACTGGCATGTGTTTCTGTGTGCAGAAATGTGAAGCTGCCGATACATTGTAAGCTGGCATTATTTATCTTTGTTCTAATTGTCGACTGTGCCACAGTTACGATGCGCGCTCACCTGCACTTCCCTATTCTCGGCTAACAAAAATAATAATTCGAATCGTAGGCTCGGAATATACGGCAAGCATCGTCAGAACCACCAAGGGTTCGACAAGCTGGCCTACCATTAGGATGCCGGTCTTCGAGACGGTGTGCACACAAAAAAGTTGTTCACAAAACTTCGAAAGATGTACCGATAAAACAAACACGGGCAACTCTCGATGAAAGGAATTGTCGATGAAGCGTCGAAGTTTCGACGAAATCCATCTCCTCGATTAAACGCCGTTCGAATGAGATCATTGCCATCGGTTCGCTGCCGTCATGAGCACGAGGGTATGCCATTCGAAAATGCTTTGATGCATTGCAGCACCAGTCTAAACAATGCTATACCAAAACCTGCGCTCTCAACTTTCTACCTTTAATATTATTTGATAGTCCCACGAGCACATAACGAAAGTACGACGAAAGGCAACGTGCGCAGTCTGAAGGCAGAACTTATATTGCATTGTTTTATTCCGCCAACAACTAGTCTCAGGAAATCTAAATCTCTCTCATTTCATATTATTAATTAGGTCATAATGACGTTACATTGTTCGATATTGAAAGCTGTGTCGCAATATAAAAATTATAAAAACATGAATGTTTATATACATTTATTGAGAAGTATTCGAACAAGGTAACGTGAAAGAAACTGGTGACGTAACAACTAAAGCAATAAATTGTCTTTTACGGATGTAATAAGAAAGAGTAGTTTATTACATTTAAGGCTGAGCGATTTATAATTTTAATCAATTACATTTTTGAAGTAAAGGCCACAATTCTCTTCTATTTCCAACTATTATTCCAACAAAGCATGGACCTGAGATTACTACCTAAGGACAGGTCACACGCAAAGATTATTTCAGTTTTTAAGTCTGGAGACATTCTGTGCACTAAAAATTATCGTCTAATTTCGCTATCCAGTATACCCTGTATGCATCTTGAACATGTTACCTCCTGTCTCGTCCTAAAATACCCTTCAGATATAAACTTTTTCTTCCTTAACCAGCAGAGTTTTTAGCAAAGAAATATCATCCGATAATCAACTGGTTCTTCACTTCCAGTGGACACTCAAGAGCCCCGATTAAAAGAGCCCATCATTGCCCTCTTCTTTGCGCCAGACGGAGCGTCGTTTTGGCACTTAATTTTTGACACACACAGATAGCCGATGTATACGAGAACACCCATTCTCGCTCGCCAGCCGATGCCATCTTTGTCCATTTTTCGAGGGCGTTTGACCGAGTCCGGCTCCCGTGCTTATTAAAAATATTGAAGCTCTTAGCATTCATCAGCCTATTCCTATATCTATCAAGGCATTTCATTTCCTACAGAGCTCAATGAGTCTCAGGTCTTAATGACGCATCTAATAAAATTCCAGTATAACCATGAGTTCTTCAGGCGCCAGTCCTTGTTCGCTTCTTTTGTTAATTTATGACAATTATTATTTAGATATTTTCTTTTTTTCGAAAATCACCCTTTGCTGATAACTGCATTATTTAAAGGGCATAGTAAACAAAGATGACAGCTTGACCCTGCAGCGTGACTTAATTTTTTTATTATCGCGATGTGATAATTGGCATAAGAGCATCAACAATTCAGACCAAACCTCTGACATTTTTCTACGAAGAAAACGACAATTACCTGTGAATACAGAATAAACGAGTTCAATCCCGAAAATGTAAGCAATTAATAATACCGCGGTGTATACTAACAGAAGATCTTGATTAGAACCTTCATATTGATTACATCCCTAGCAAACCAAATTGTACCTTAGGTATTTTAAAATAAAATGTATTCAGCACTTTCTGGGGTTCGTTTGTCAGCTCATAAATCCTTCATTCGTTCGACGGTAGAATGCTGCTGGCCTAATTTGCTGTTCCTGGCAAGATTACACTTGATAAACAATAATGTCGAACCTGTCTAAACCAAACCCATTGCGTTTTATATTTAGAGATTATTAATGCGAAAGCATTAACTGTCCCGTAGAGCGAGCCGTTGTCATCAACTTTGAAGCAGCTCCAAACTGCACCTTAAATTCTTTCTCCAAGTGAAGCCAGCTCCCAGCTATGAAACCACGCGAAAAGCCTAACCAACAGCACCTAGTTTTTTCCGATCCCAAAGGAGCGGAATAAAGCTGATGGATTTCGGCTTCGATCCCATTGGCTGGCGCGCGTCGTCGAGGCTCCCATTGGCCGCTGCGCGTCAGTTTCAACGACCGCCACCCCATGGCGCTGCGTGTCCGCGCCGCGAGCGCGCCGGTAACACGAAGCGTCGAAGGTCAGAGCGGCAAGAAGAGCTGGGAGAGCGCGCGATCGGCCGCCGCAAATACGGCCGATGCGGAAGAACAACAAGCATGCTTTCGCATACGCAACTCTTAAGAAGTGCTTAGGCGTACCTCGACCCTTTTTCATTACTCTAGTAAGATAACTTTTAAGTTAAGATTTGACTTCCACAAGTCTAGTTGACGGGATAAGCAAAAGTCAGCTTTCGCTTACCCCTCAATATATTTTTCCCATGCACGATCGTCTGCACAAAATCAGGTTGCTTTTATATCGCACGAAGCAGTACTGTACCCAAGAGTGTGGTGAAAAGTTCTTAGTGTAAAAGACTTAAGGGAATTTGCGAAAAATGATATACTTATTTGAACTCTATGTAGTAAATTGGTAGGTAGCTTTTGCTTTATTTTTTATGTTTATATATAATACTTTAGTAAAACCTTCTATTAATGTTGTGTGTTTTATGTTCATGGTGTATTTTATATTTTGTTGTCCTTCCCTCATGTGATTCCACAAAGCGCTTGATGGTAAATAAATTAAAATAAATGAAAGTTGAACACAGCATCCCTGGGTATGTGCAGTTTGAAGCTGCGCTTCGCGCTCTTTGAGCAAGTATTCCAAGCTTACCGCTGCTTTTATTTTTTGCAGTTAGTACGTGTGAAAAAAGTGTTAGGACTGCACACGCATTATGAACACCAAACTATAACTCAAGCACTGGGCAGCAAAAAAAAAAAACTTAGTATTAAAAAAAGTTATTTTTGTGTTTTGAATTACATGTTTTTACAATCACAATGAGGCGATTAAGGACGCTGCACAGTCGGTACGTCATTTAAGATACCAATTTTTATTTCCGCTTGCTGTCGAAAGGGTTCCTTTAGAGTATGACTTAGAATACTGAGAGAATTAGCTAAGCATGTATAATACTCGTCTAAACACATGCTGCTGGACTCATCTACTACAGAGGATGCATATCTGAGTTCAATATATTGCCAGTTGAACATTTTTTGTGTGGTGGTAATCTACTTTCAAAGCAGGCGCCCACATCACCGACGTAAAGTACATCTGCTTGGAAACATAAGTCGGGGTCCATTGTTCGATCACGATCTTCGGAAAACATCTATGCGGGTGCGTTACTCGTTCATAACATCCAGATTCTATGAATAGCGACCGAAAATGTTCAGATAATACGCGAACTTTCGGAACGCCATGGGGGCGCAGGGAAGTTTGCGCTGCAGAATAAAAGCAGACCCCGTAGTGATTTGGAGGGCGCCGATGGAGGTAAACACTCTGCGTTCCCAGGAAGGCCGCTTGGTTGAGGAGCACTCCCCGGGTGTGTTTTGATTGCAAGCTAATCGAGTCTGCGACGTCCACAAAAACGCCGCTCTTCTTCGGGCCAACCTCGAGCCTCGCCGCTGAAATTGAGCCCAGCGATAAAGAAGTTCAGTCTGTCTGTCCTAGATCCAAAACTCAACGATGAAGTTAACCCAATCGGTCGCTGATTGGCTGCCCTTTTGGTCACGTCATGTGACTCTGCGATTGAGTTTTCCCTGCGGAATTCGATGAAGTTCGAGCTACTGCTGGTGAAATAATAAACTTTGCGGTGACGTCCAAATGTTGTCACGATTCAGTTTGGCGATGGAGAGAACTTTGTAGTTCTCAGGCAGCCGGAGTTGCCAAAGTCAATGAAGATGGCGACGTTCACGCTCGCGGACGGGGGCCAGCAAAAGCGAGCTTTCACGAACTATCGCTACGTCTTTTATATGTTCGGTTCAAGGTTCGTTAGGGACGTAATCGGGGAATACTGCCCAACACTCACTGGCTCTGACAGTTGCCGCGAAATCGTTGGCGGCGTCGCAAGGGGCCCCATGTGCTGACAGCCGAGCAGCAAGTGCTCTCAGCTTCTGCGCTGCTGGAGGCACATTTCTGTGCGGCGAAGACATCACCGTGCATGGGTGCGCTGTGAGTCGCGTTCTGTTTGATGTTACAGAGGCGATAATCGATCACCCGGGGCTCAAGGTGGGTAGGCTTCGTGCGATGGAATGACGTATAGACAGCAACCAAGAAGTTCAGCCACGCGAATTCAGCGGTGCGCTCGGTAAGTACTCTTACGTATCAATACGCTGTGTTCTAATACAGTCTGAATGGAACATTTTCTCAATGTGCTTGCACGACAGCTCTCGGTAGAAAGCGGGCGCCTCATTCAACAAGATGAGTGTCGTGCGCATTCATTTTAAGCACACATTCAAGCTTACTCCAGTAATTGCATGTGTATAATTCATCCGGAGATCAAGGGCCCCAACATTGGAAAATTTTTCAGCGCTCTGTCCGCTTTCATTTTACATTTACCAAACTTTTTTTAGGGGCGAAGCTTCTTAGGGTCTAGCCTTGTCCTTCCGTCTGTCCGTCCGTCCGTCCGTCCGTACTCACATAAAAAAATGTTTGCGCAGTCGACAGCATTTGAACCTGTGCGGGGAGACCCCAATGATTTTCTAGTCCATCGCCTTAACCACTCGGCCACGACTGCGGGACGACTAGGGGGCTCTGAGATGGGGTAGTAACTTAAGAGCTGGGGTTACTGTCACGGATGAAACGTTGCATGTAGCCGCTCAACATCTATACAGGAAAGGGCGCGGCGGTCAAATGCGTATATAATCGCGTTAAACTTTGCATGCATTTTCTCAACGTTTATAGACGAGAGGGCGCTGCTGTCAAATACTCAAATGCGTATATAACCACTTTTCATACCACACATTCTCTTTCTGACATGGACCGTTGGCTTAAGCGGTGGAGATGCGTTCCCACGGCTTCTAGCGGATCCAAGCTGATCCGCTAGAAGAACCACTGGCTCTGCATTTCACCGACCATAAAGCAGTAACAATGAAGTCTAAACGCAACCCGGAGCTCAGCACTACCTATGAGCAATGAAAAAAATCAGCACCATCAGCACTACCTATGAACAATAAAATCAGTATCATCAGCACCACCAGAGCTTCGCCCCCATCAACATCATTCACCACGTGGAGATGCGGTCATTGTTTTATGGACAGATCATGATACCTAAGTTTGATTGCCTGAGATTCAATAAAATCACCTCTTTGCTGTGCAAGACATGATTTTTAATATTGTGCAAGCCAAGTATAAATACTTCCACAATCTTTTTTCTTTCTGAGAAGACAACTGGAACACGGCGCACCTGAAGTTTTTTCTGGCATCGACGAGTTTGCCAGATGTACCGCCATCTCATCCTCTGAAATAATGGAATCAGGTCACCTGAAGAAGCTCACCTCTCTTCAAGCGCGTCCTAATGATTCTCAAGAATCTGACAAGATTTTTGTGAAACATCTCTCTTCAAGAACTCTTTCCGCCACAGAAACGCATGTCTTGGCAAAATAAAAACGTGTAACCTTTCTACCACAAAACCACCTATTGCGTCAATGGCAACAGCTGTCGAGTATGGCCTGTATCAAGTAGACCCCCGGCATCCGTGAAGAAGCACGCCTGAAGGCTTTTATAGTGCTTTCCAAGGTGCAGCAAAGATCTCGTCTAAACTACACGACAGAAGAGAAAACGGCCATCAAGAATTTCAAGGAAGACAAGAACATTGTCACTCTGCCTGCCAATAAGGCGAATGGGACAGTGGTCATGAACCGTACCGACCATGAAAACAAGTCCCACAAATTTTCTCGCCACCATTCCGTATAAGCAACTTTAACCAAACGGGTCCACGCCTGCACTTTACGGCCTCCCGAAAATCCACAAGCCCAGTGTTCCACTTCGACCAATAGTGTCTTCATTACATCACCGCTACGAGCGTTATCCAAATACCTACATCGATTGCTGTCACCCCTCACGGGGAAGACAAACACGACCACTAAAAAAATAGCGCAAGGACGACGGAAGGAAGAACGAGAAGACAGGAAAGAACATTTTAAGACAAACACATACGTGCGCAACTCC
>JAZHYW010019388.1:0-13920 GCA_037355805.1 Ixodes ricinus | reverse complement strand
TACGTATTGCTAAGGTGATAGTGCGGATAATTCGCACTCCTGTGAACGCACCCAACTTTGACTTTGGTAATTGTATTGATCTCAGTTTTTAAGAGCGCAGCTCTGAGGCGCCCGTTTCCGTCTTGTGTGTCGTCGCCGTCAGCATAACAGTGCAGTGCATTATGAGATACGTGCCTTCCCTGGTGACGTCACTGATGACGTCATGAGTGACGAAGACAATGCCCATGCGGATGACGTCATCAGTGACGATGATGTTCCCGATGCCGACGACGTCTTCGCGATGACATCATCGTCAGGTGACCCTCGATGACATCACGTTACCCCCACGAGGCGACGCCGACGCCGCTCGGAGGAAGGAGTAGCAGGCAGGATGAGGAGGTGAGGAGGAGGGGTATACCCTCCGCTCAACTACCCTTTACTCCTCCTCCTCCTCAAAAGCTGTGCTCTAATTCGGTGTCATAAGGGTTATAAACGGATTTCGTTTTTTTTTTTACGTATGAAGAACCCCATTAAATTGTACACAGTAAAATAATTTGTATACTCAATGTACATTATGTGAAAGGATGGGCTTTCTATTTGCACGCGGCGACTTCTGCTTGTTTTACACGGGAAGATACGCTTATGTAACCTCCTTATAACATAGAGAACAAAAAGATTATTTTGTGTATAGCTGACAAGGTTACATATTCTGCATTGATGGTACCGCCAGTGGCGTTGGTATCACCCAACTTGCGATTTTCGCAGGCTGTGAGCCTTTTAAAAGTTTTTTTTTTACGTTTTCACAGAGGAGTCTTCGATATTGCATAGTTTTGTTCTAAACGAGCGTCTCATATGACTGGTTTTGAAGTGCATGTTTTTGGTTTTTCATGTACCCTTTCGCGTAGCTTTGTTTTTAGCAGGAAACAGTGCTTAGCTTTTCTCTAAAACAACACCCCTGCCATAATCCCGTACCACCATTTTATCTACAGAGCCATTTCTCTTGAATCTCAGGATCGCTCCGAGCGTTTTAGTCAAATATGAGACCGTTAAATTTGGGTACTAACACTGACATCTACTTAGGTCATTCTCCTTTCCTGTCAATGCTGCAGCCGGGGATGGAGTCACGCTGGTTCCACCTGCCACTGACGTCACGCATATTCCTCCGCGAATGCATCCCGCGTGTAATACCTTTAGAAAAAGTGTAGAAAACTCACACCATGCTTGATTAACTCGTTTGTGCCCAAGTAAACTTCACGGGAACTAGCTGTCAGTTCGTTTTGTATCAAACACCAGAGCTGAACGTTTCTGTTTAAAAATGGCTGCCATTAGCGTTACACCAACAAACTTTGCACTTTCAACCTCCGGCCTGTTTGTAAACGATCGAATCTACGACAGCTACGGTAGGAAAGACATGCCTACAACAACGACGCTATCTTTATACACATATAATGCAGGAGCATAAGAACATAGTGGTATTGAAAACAAATATTAAGCACATAATATAACTCAGAATGGTACAATACCAATGACATGCAAATAAATACAGAATGACATATATAGATACTGCTAAATTACGTGAAAACGATGATATCAATTAAGGTTAGCGGAACTGAAATAAACTTATAATTATGATTATCCATATTCAAAAACCAACCTTAAATTGATTCTGAACCGAAATTTTGATTTCACAAAGTAAGGTCGCAGAAGCGTCGAACAGGACGCAACGAAATTTAAAGCACCAAACATACATTGCTATGTCAAATGGAAGGCAATACTTTTGGAAAAAAAACTGCGTGATCAAGCATGGCTATGACCTCACGATCTTCCTGAAACAGTTGGGACTTAGAGGATGCGGCCCCGCTTTTCTCCTTCTTGCTCCGGTTCTCCTGCTTGAGGTAAAGGTAAAGATGTGAAGAGGAGAGGAAAACATTGTCATCATCGTTGGTTTTTTGCCTGAGGGTACAAGGGCATTGCACTCAAAAGTGAACACCCCCCCCCCCCAAAAAAAAAAAAAAAAAAATTCCATCTATTTAAAAACGAAAAACGCGCCAATTTAGTTATAGGGTAGAATGAAATAGGGTAATGGCTGCAGCCAATTTTTCCATGTCAGTTACGAAAAGAATCGGGTCAGGTAGTTGTTTCCAGTCGTCAATGGCCAACGGTAAGTTTTACATTTGACGAGTGACGGTTGTCGACGAAACCAAGCGAAGTTTGGAAGAATGGTCGAAATGAGAGAAAAATACGGCGAGAATGCGACCGCAAGCATATTCTGAAATGACAGTTGTCATAAAATACCAATTGAGGCGGTGAGAGAGACGAGACAGCCCACGGCGCGTTCAGTAGCGGCTCCTTCAGCTCCGAACGGAGTCACTCGAGTCGGAGTCATCGGAGCGCCTACTGAACGGCAAAAAAACCGCGGCTCCAAACCTGCTTCTACGCAATTTCCGCTTCCTCCCCTGTGCCAAGAGGTCTCCAAATAAAGTGGAACCAGACGATGGCCAGCACGATCGCTTTTATTTGACGCCGGTATTAAAGAAGTCTTGACAAAGTCGTTAAAGAAAAAGCGAGTGACTGTACACATCAACGCTGCTGTTCGAAGAGATGTAACGCGATCGAGCCCTTCGCTTGGCGGTGCAAAGGCAGCTACTGTTATCAAAACCAACGAAAAGGTCGTCAGAACACGCAAAATATAGAGCTCGGCGAATCTACGCCACCGGTTGCGACACTTTTATACATCCATACGTTTGTTCTTCCCTTCGTAGCGAACTTCCTATAAAATTTTGTCGTATATACACGGGAAGTTCGGCCGCGCTCGGCGATCAAGGCTTTTTCGGCCGAAGCGAGCGTCATCGAACGTGCACCCCGATTTAGCTACGCAAACAAAACATCAATCGAAATCATGCACTGCGTGAGTGTCCAACCGGCTACCGAATTCGCGTTCATACCCTGCCTTGCTCTGTTCAGCGCGGACAGGGCTATCGTCGATATTCACAGAGTTTCCGTGCAACGGCGATCAAGACACGGCGTCAAATGAAAGTTTACGTAGTTTATTAGCATATTCAAACCGAACAAAATACGGTCCAATCCATTTTCTAAGAAGAACCTCTACCTGGAAAAGACATTCGAACGCTTTATTCGTCTTACCTTGCGCACTTTGATTAACAAAAGCGAGCAAACCGCACATCCGCGACCGAACCGACGCAGCTTATCCCGCCATTTTGTTTTCTCCTTTATCGCCGGAAATTGTCGCCAGTCAGAAAACGACGTCACGTTAAGCTTCTTTAACTTTATGAGCCCCATCTCCGGAATTGGTGCTTCGGAGCTTGACTCCAAAGCCCTGGAGTTACGTGCGACAGGAGTAACTTTTGGCCGTCCAGTGAAAGAAGTCAGGGACTCCTTGACTTCGGGGCCGCTACTGAACGCGCCCAATGAGAAAGTGTGTCAAGTTTAGGTGATTGGTGAAACCCTGATATGCCAGCACACTGCATCTCAAATGGGGATCCACAGACCCTTTCGAGTCCACGAAGGCATTTCAGGGGTCCTTGAAGCCATGCCTTATCAGTCAAGCCCGGCAGTACAAGCTGTATTTTTTTTCAGATTGAGCAGAATTATAATAATTTTCGGCTGAGTTTCCTTGTGTGCATGTCATTCTTGTGTGCATATAATTTAAACAATACTTCACACTAACTCTTAGTTATATATAGTTACTAAATATTCTCATTACTAACCTATACCTTTACCTCCACCTCACCACGAACGGGGTCTTGCATTGTCTCACGCCGATTCACAAGGGGTTCACGAAACATCAAATATTGATAACCGCTGTGCTGGATACCGGGACTAGTCTGAATAAATAAAACAGAGGGCTGTGCTTTTACAGGATTCAAGGCTGACAGTTGGGTATAGCTGTCGCGTCCAAATGAAAGAAGCAAATATTAACAAAATTATGACCAAACTAATATGAGCATGTTGTTTTACTGGGGATGTGGCTTGCCTGAGCTACAGCGAAGAAATCCGAGACAACGGTTTCATCCGCGATCACAGATGTTATATGGGCGGTCCGTGACAGGACAAATGTCAGATGAATTGAAAGGTATTTCTACGATGAGCAAGTAGTACTGGGATGTTAGAATGGTGGTAAGAGACGAATAAAATATTTAAACTGTAGGGAAAAATATAAAGATTTACTTTAATTATAGTTTAATGCCCTTTGCCATTTCTTAAACCACGGAATTAAAAGTGAGATCACTCTGCAAAGTAAGCTCATCGTGATGTGAATAATTCAGTCTGTATATTATACAGTCGGTGGCAAACCAAACGCATTGCAGAAGAAATATTATAGTAGAGATCTTTATTGTAAGTTAAAAGAGAAGGTGTCAAAAACTGTTCACCCGGGGGTGCCATACTTGTGGCAAAGTTTACTTGATTAATACAGGTGTACTGAATGTGATTGGTGAGGAATTGAGATATTAATTTTACAACAAAAGGGTGAATGTTAATAGCACTTAGTTTTATTAAAAGACGATGGTGAGACACATTGTCAAATACTTTGAAGAAGCTGATAATGATGGTGTCGGTTTGAACATTGGATTCAGAATTCGAGTTCACGTCATTTAGAAATGTGTTAGTTTAGATTCGCATCATGATGACTTACGAAATCCGTGCTGATGCTTAAAAAGAAGGTCATGAGAATCTTCGAAATTTGTTAGGTTTGTATAGAGAATAATCTTCATGAGTTTTGATGAAACGCTGTTGAGCAAGATTGGATTGTGGTTCCTGATTAGTTGGCGGACGCCTGTTTTATGAACACGTATGACGTTAGAAATGTTCCAAGGAACTTGATATTTAGGGAGTTTTAATGACCGAGAGAATATTACGCAGAGGAAAGCGTAAGAATTGTGTTCAGTGTACATCATTACTTTATGGTTGCTTTGGTCATCTCCGGAGCAGTAGAACGTTTTTATTTGATCAAAAGCCTTAACCGATTCGACGCGGTCAATAAGAATCGTGAAATCGCATATCTCGCTGGCCTCGCCGGCCGTGTTCAATAACGCCGTTTTTTCCAAAATACGGCCATCCGCTGGAGATATCGCAGTATGAGTGACGATTTTGGATTATGTAGTGTGCCGCCTATAGCACCAGCCAGACATGTACGTAACGCGTTACAAGTAACGAGTTACTTGTATCTAGTTACTATTTTCGGTAACGAGTAACGTATTTAGTTACTTTTTCAGAAAAGGAACGAGTAACGGTATTTAGTTACTTTTAAGGCCAAGTAACGAGTAACGGTATCTCGTTACTTTTGAGGAGTAACGTGTACAACACCGCTTTAACAGCCTTGTTTTTATTCTAGCCTTAGTATGTGTCTATTGCGACAAAGGCAGATGGAAAACCAGAAAAACAAATAAACAGTATGACAATACAGCAACATGTATCGCTGAACACGTCAGTCGAACAGTTCGACTGACGTGTCCAGCGATAAACGTTGCTGTACTGAACTCTACAGCTGAGAATGTCCTTTACCCAGCGAGCACAATCAGGTTCGTTGGTTGAACTTTCTAGAACCGGGTACGGACCGAATGTAAACCCGGAGGTTGCAAACACGGGAAGGCACATAACCCCTTACCCGCTGTCCTCAATGAAGGCGCAGTTCCCGAAGATTCACCAGCTCTTGCTGAAGCACAACACTGCCGTTCCTTCGAGCGCGTCAGTAGAACGACGCTTCAGCGTCACCGGAAATGTATTTTCAAATAAGCGGGAAACATAACTGATGAAAACTTCGACAGGCAGCTGCTGCTTAAGGGCAACGACTACTAAAAGAAAACAATAAACCATGAAACAAAAACAGTTGTGTATTTGGTCTTCAAAGTAACGTGAAAAGTAACTCGTTACTTTTGAGGTAACTCACGCGTTCCTTTTGAGAATCGGTAACGAGTAACGTATTTAGTTACTTTTTGAGCGAGTAACGAGTAACGGTATTTAGTTACTTTTTTTGGGTAACGTGTACATGTCTGGCACCAGCTTTGTTTGTAGAGCTCAAAAAATTCTGGTATACTATCCATTTCTCTGGACACTTTACCAGTAGTGAACAAGCAACAATGTCCACACTGGTGGACGCAGGGTCTCAGGAGGATATATTACTCGAACATAGGCGCAGTCAGATGTGAACAATCAAAATATTTTTTGCGCAATTCACGTTTCCGACGGCTATATAGAAAAGAACCTCCCAATGATTTTTAATGGTGATTTTAATTTTGAGGTGAGATCTTGAATTCGCACAACGATCTGAAGCGTTACAGATATGGCATTAGAAATTGATAGCCACAACTATGGTGTGCTTATTCTCGGCAAACATTAAAAACGTGAGCCTTGAAGCTTTTTCTAGATGGGTCGCAAAACAAAAACACGCCAACATATAATCGCGCAGTTCGTCGTCGCCAGATGTTCTATAATTTAAACAAAAAAAGGCTCCAATCCGCGCTGTGAATGTGCTCCGGTCAACCAAGTTGTTTTTCACCTGCAACGATTGCCTACGGCAGAATACGAAAGACCACCACCGGCCGCAGCACGCCGCCGTTGGTTGTATTGCCATTTGTTTTCACTTTGCCGCTCCTAGTATTCATGCTGCTCCTCGGGAGTCGTAACTGTGCGTGCCCTATTTATCGTGGTGCTGCAGCAGCAATGAAACCAGTTGCTATACTCCGGTAGATCTTACGTTAAATCGCAGCGGTTGTTACGGAGCCATCGGAGCCATTCAGATTCCCTGTGAGTGCCACGTGACCTTAGAGAGGGGGCACAGCGACACCCGGAAAGCGTATAACGGGCAACGTCGAGAGAACGGGATTGGCTAAGATAGCTCGTAGCATCCGCTGCGTCCGGACGTAAGGTGAAACGGGGTATAGGCGGGTTATTCTCCTATATATGAAATGCTAGTGACGTCACTCCCCACGTCGCTAGCTGCCGTTGCCGCGGCGGCTTGGGCAACATTAATCTTCACCGGGAACGTATGCGGTGAGCCGCTACATGCTTCACGTTGTTTTCAGGAGCTCCTGATTACTCAATATATGGTTAGGATGCTTGTTTCGTGCTTATTCTTTATAGAAACTAATGTTATGCTGTATGTCGTATGCATGGGGTTTTTTCATTTCGCTTTAATCTTCTGAAGTTTTTTTCCGTAGAACGCCGACACAAAAACACACGCAGGGACAAGGAACGTGCTTCACATTGTTCGCAGACACCGTTATCATCCATTATGCGGTTTGCACTTCACACGAGGGCTTGGAATGACGTCAACCCCTCTCAAAGCAGCTGCAAACCTCATCTTTACCGGAACGCGTGGGAGGGTGTTCCTATGGTAACACGCAACTTATCACCAATCATGTGGTTTTGATGCTTGTTTTGTTATTTTCTTTATTAAAACGGATACTGAACTATATTTTTTGTGCCTTATTTAAAAAAAATATTTTGTTTCGCCTTCAAATGTTTGCCGGAAGCTTTTGAATTACAACGCCAACGACACGATAAATTTCTTGGCTGGTACAAGTGCATATGTAAAAATGATGAGCGTCGTCAGCTTTAAAAAAAACGCGTATTCGCGAATAGACTTGATTATCACAGAATAAGTTATAAATAAATCAGGAACTTTAATATAGGGCAGCTGTGTGTTATTCAAGTTTCCCATTGTTATAGATGAGTGATTCAGGGAAATGTTTTATAACGCAGGGTAATTAGAATCAACAGGCGCCTGCAGTTCAAGGAAAGGGCAAAAAACATAACTGAACAGCTGCTGCCCAGTTTGTGCTCAATATATAAGCTGTCGTAGAAGAAATTGTAATATTTTCCAATCGAGCCTCTCTCCTGAAATCTACTGAGAGCGGAGTCTACAGTCATGGCCCCTGCATCAGCAGTGTTCTGCATCGCGACAGCTCTTGTGCTATTTTCTGGAAGTGTTTCACTTGTTTCTTCGAGGAGAGATATTCATGACATGTGTAGTCTTTGTAAGTATTCGAAATCTTATATGACTTGATTCATGTATGCTCATTTTAATGGTTTTGCAAGTGATGTGGAAACTAGTTACGAAATAAATTTAGAGTAGATAAATAAATAAAAACACAAGCCAGGTTTTTGGTGTTCTTAAAGCTTATGCACGTTTCTCAAATTAAAAAAGTAATGCATCGAACACCTTCGTGAAATAATTCACTTAGTGTCTGTACTGCATCTGCAATTTCGCAATAGACGTCCCCACCGCAGTTGACTTGTCATTAGATGACTTATTTTGTCCGCTAAAATAAGTTAATCCCAATTTTGTCATAAAACCCACACAGCGTCACTGTCACTATAGTCCTCGACGTAAAATAGTAATTGTGTTTATCAAAGACTTGAGAGTAAACTTGCGCTCTATAATGTGTCAGTAGAAGAAGCGACGAATATGATCTCGTTTCGCATTAATAGTGCAACAGAGTAACAAAAATACGTTCAGGACTTAACTTTCTTAAAAATTAAGAGCAAAACAATACGCACGACTATCTAATTTATTTGGAAGAAAGGTAATTCAGTCGAGACTCATAAATTGAATGGCACGTAGCAAAAGTGCAAATTAAAATACAGTAGCATATTTCCGACATATTAGATGTAGATATGTTTGGATGTTTGCATATGAGAGTGAGCATAGCGCGGAACTTGCCAATATTTCCAAGGCTGCCAATCGTAAGGTGAACTAGATTCCTGTTACGAAAACGAAATACTAGAAGATCTTCGAGCGCAGTTCAATGGGATGAAGCGATGTTGACATAATCAAACGTGCTTACAGCACTGCATTCTCCATGTGTTTGTCGAATACAGTTTTATACCTCGCATTCCTAATACGTAAGAAAAAATTCGTTCTCCTATGCGTCTTTCGTCGGGGTTTGACGGCCACACTCTAAATACAAATTATGTGTGCAGAAGTGTCCCCAAGTCACATACATCATATATGCTTCGGACATGGTTGAGGCGTTTCCTCAGATACTATTGTCACCATAACTGCGGCGACCTCCTAGTCCTTTGTAGGATGTTTGGGCAGTGCGACTAGGCCTCTGAAGTGTCCCTGACAAACCTAGCATTAATATTTTTTGTGGCGAAATTATCAATATTGATTGTTCCAAAATTAATATTGAGAACTGCGCACATGCCGAAAAATATATTTTCAATATTCATATTTTACACACCCACTCAACTTAACAACGTATATGAAGAAATGATGCACTAACTTTCATTTTCTCAAAGAGAATAAACCGCAAAGTTTTGTTTAACGTTTTGTTTTTGCTAGAATTGATCACTGGAATCACAATCGCGCGTCTTCCAATCGACCCATTGAAAACTTATTTTGCTGCACACTTGCATGTGTGCTTCTTTCAACGCCCACCCATGGCATGCATTTTTAAGTTCGACTTTTTTAAGTAGTGATATATTTTCAAGTCTGAGGCCTTTTCAATTCGGCAGTAATATGAAGCAACGAATCACTATTTTTAGCAATGTAAATTCCGGCCCCCTAATGCACAGTAGGTATAAGCAGTGCATCTTTTCAACTCACTCTGCTTGCACCCCATTGGTAGGCGCGTGTGCAAAGCGACATTACACACTCCTTCACATTCGCACCCTCTACGAAGAAACTGACAACCTTGACGTCGTCCTCGACCTGGTCCTAGAGGTCCTTCTGAACGCCGTCTTTGACGTCATCCCCTAAGACGTCATCCTAGAGTTCTTCCCAGAGGTCGTCTTTGAAATCCCCCAGACGTCGTCCTATAGGTCATCCCATACCTTGTCTTTTACGTCGTCCTCTAGGACGTCATCCTCGAAGTCGTCCTTGAGGTCTTTATAGAGGTAGTCCTAGAGGTCGTCCTTCATGTCGCCCTTGTCGTAGTTCGAGATGTAGCTTTGGACATCGTCTTCGTGGTCGGCCTAGGACGTCGTCTTCGATATCATCTTTGAGGTCTTCCTAGAGTTCGTCTTACAGGTCGTTCTTTACGTGGCCTAAAGGTCGTATTGGGGGTCGCCCTGGATGTTGACCTCTAAGGACCAGACGTTATTCGACGTCACGTGATCTATGCACATGACCTATGCACGTGACTGTACATGAGCGAGTTGCCGATATGCAACGTGTTAAATAGACAATGTGCGGTGATATATGCAATCGCATTCACCAAATAATAACCCCAGTGGTTTCTACAAATTTGCCTTTACCTTCAAAATGCTGCCCCATATTTGTTTCCTAGCAGGAAAAAGAAGAATGAAATGTTGACGGCTCTGGTGAGAGACGCAAAAAAATATGCCTAACTGTTTTGATCCCTCGGCAATCACTCGCAAAATGTCGGAGAAATTATCCAGCAGGAAGAAACAATTTAAGCGAAGACACTTAAGGCTGCTTACCTGCAGAAATGCGAAAGCATAAAGACCTGTATGCACATGCAGCGGGCGATACAGAGCATAACGTTGACATTGTGCAAAGTGCATGCTGACGAAAGCGCTCAACAGCTTTGTACCGCACAGTCAAAGCCGGAGGCAGCGGCGGCTTTGACTGCGTTCCGGCGGTGACATCACGATCCCCCATTGCGCAAGCGCGCCGCCCACGCCGGTTTCTGTAACGAATCATCTGCGTTTCCTTTCTCTTATTTTTGTTTTATTTCTGAGACGCGTCCGCTTTAACATTGAGAACGTATTTTTATGGCCATCTTTCGGGCGCAACGCGGACGACCTTTTCTATCGCAATGGGCCATATAGTGCTTTCATCTTAAAAGAAGAAAATCATGATGCAGCAAATTGATGATCGATACAAATCTTAATAAACCACAGAGGTATTATTTATGAATACAAGAGCAATTTTCGTTGCACACCGCTAATGTGACACAGGTTGCCAACCTAGTTCGTAATTTACAGTCACGTGCATGGGTCATGTGCATAGATCACGAGAAGTCAGGTCATGTCAGGTCCTTAGAAGACAACCTCTGGGGCGGCCTCAACGACGAAGTCGAAGATAGCGATACTAGAAAACGACATCCAAAGACGACACATCTTGAACGACCTTCAAGACAACCTCTAGGGAGACAACAAGGACGACCACTAGAATGACACCTAGAAGACACCAAGGAGGACGTCGACAACGACGTCTTAGAGGACGACGTCTAGAACATCTTTTATGACGTACTTCAGTGCGACCTCAAGGACGACCACCAGGACGACTTCAAAACGGTGTGCTAGGTGATGACGTCGAAGACCATGTCTTGGACGACCTATGGGACGACTTCGAGGTCGATACCAATTGACGACCTCTAACGTGACATCTAGGACTATCCCAAGGATGACAACGCGGATGACGTCCTCGAGGAGGATGTCAAAGACGACGTATGAAATAACCTGAAGGGCGACCTCTAGGGAGATATCAAGGATAACCTCTGGACGACCTCGAGCATGACCACAAGAACGAAGGCTAGGATGGCAAAGTTGGAAACGATATAAAAAAAGGCGGCAAGAAGGATATCTAGGACGCTTTTGAGGACGATGTCAAGGTCATCAGGTCCTTCGAAATCGGTTCGAATGGAAGGGATTGCGTTACGCCGCCCCGGATACGCGCCCCGCAATAGGGGGCAAGCACAGCGACTTTAAATGGTCTCATGCGCATGCCTACTGCGCATTAAAAGGCCAGCATATACATAGATGAAACTCTTGAGCAGCAGCCCTAATTATGATATCGCACTAGAAAGACGTCTGAGCCGTCGCGTACTTCCCAATCGCTCTCCATACCTCTCAACGCCCCAGGCCACACCAAATACTTCACTAGCATAAAATTGAAGCTACTCCTCATTTGCATTAGACAGAAAGACGACCGCGCCAATGCTTTCTGATGGAGCGGTTTTATTGGCCGGCGCCTCTCTCCCCAACCCCCGCTTGTCACCGCCAACCACGTGACCAGGTGACGCCACAGAACGCAGTGTGTTTGACGGGGTGGTGAGAAGGGTACCGCTGTCGCCATCACCATGGTTTCCCCAGTTTTTCGTTGTTGACTTTTTCCATGTATTATCGGGGAGGGTCCTGTATCCCCCTATAAAGCATTCCGCTCAACTAGGAAGCACTGAACGTGTGTCTCTGAATGCTGTTTGGCATCGTATCTTCTGTGTTTAGCTTCCTATTCCCGGAAACTAAATTTCAGGACGCTAATTTTGCCAACTGTTTTAGCTTGATTCATGTTTTCAACCCTTTACTAAAGTTGCTGCTTTAGATTGGCTTCCAAGATATGGAATTATCTTCCGTAAATACAAGCAGAAGTAAGAAATGTGTGAACGATCGACTCAATAATCAATCAATAGGTATTGCGTCATACATATTGTTCCTCTTGACGTCATCTCATTCCCCTCGTGACGTCATCACTTGAGCTCTGTGATGTCGCGGGGTGACGTGATGCCTCTGTCGGCGCGCTGCCACCAGATGTCGCATCTGGTTTGCCAGAACAAGAGCCGTATATGTGGAGAGTGCGGTCATCATCTGGCTCCGTAAGAGTAGCGTGACTGCTCTTAACAAACCGTTTCTTCGGAGTAGTAATAAACGAATACATGGAACTGAAGTTTGCTCCGAAAGAACAATCGGCCGAAAATCGAATCCGGATTTTCAACGTCTCAAAATGATAGATATAGAGACCTAAATTTCACTCCTACCAAGATCGAAGTTTACCGACAATCGGTTAGTTCAGTGAATATTTCGACAACTTCCGGTTCTCGAGACGGCTCAAGATGCCTGCTGCAGAGGACGAGCGCATAATGAATGCAAACTGGGTGGCCGAAATATAAAGTCTGCAACAGTTTAAATTGCTTGAACAAAAATATGATTTTCATTTCTTATTTATTTAGATGACAGGCCTAAGAAATGTAACCATGTTTTTAAAAAAACGAATTACGTTTGTGTGCAATATGCTATACTCACTCAAAAAATACACGCATGGAGATCTGCTAATATTAAAGCGAGTAAAATTGTTTGTATAGAATATGATATAAAGCGGCGTCGGTCTCTTTTTTTAAAAGGTTAAAACAGCGCTTTGGCTGGTTGGTGTGACCTTTAACCCTGCTAAGATGTCACACCAAATAGCCCAAGCTTCAACCTTAGTCCTTTTTTTTTCATTTGCAGCAGACGTGCGCTGTGCTCAAGTCGCAAACATTTTAACTCTAACCTGGGGGCTTGAGGCCCCAAACACACTGAACTTCGTTTTTCAGGATCAGGAAGTGGGTGTATGTGTTGTACCTGCTTCTCGTCAGAGCAGCAAGAATACATCCTGCTGATTCTGCACTTTAGTAAGAGCCCTATAGTGAAGTAGCTTGATAACAGCATTGGATAAGTTGCATAGCCGTGTGCATGACCCAGAATTAACGCTTCTTCTTGCATCTAGAAGATTCGTGTTCACTTTGACCCCCAATGTAAAGGATAAGGACGCCAAATGACCTTGCCAATCCGGTCTTGCAACTTTCTATTTAAAATGTTCGAGATACCGGGAGTTGTAGATAATGGGTCGAATGGGAGACTCTGACGGGGAGGCGGATTCACTCTCGCTCCAGCCAGCGGTCGCGCCGACGCCTCGACGTCCGCTTATGCTGTTTAGACGCATTCCCTTTTTTGTTTCTTTCACAAGTTTGCCGACTAAACCTTCACTTTTCAGCTTACACTCTTCGAGTTTTTTTTCTATCTGCGAAGTTTCTGGTGGATGTACGGCGTAAGAGCGAAGGGTCCCTTCTCAATTCTGCACGCGGCAATAAAAAAGTCTCTCTCCCTCTTTCTTCCTCTCTATCTCACTTTACCTACCTACCTACCAACCTACCTACCTACTAACATAAAATCTCGAGCGTTCTTTCCCACGGCCTAGGAACGGCGTTTAGAACTACTTATAAAGTTCTCTGCTCTTAGCTTTTATGCGGCATTATC
>JAZHYW010019387.1:0-11752 GCA_037355805.1 Ixodes ricinus | reverse complement strand
CTTCGTTCCAGTTACGTATTGCTCGGAATCGTTGTTATCATCCGCCTGCGGGTGCGTAGTTCGAATGAAGATGGAGATGATTCCGCAGAGTCATCTTCCATTTTCATTCGAGCTACGCCTACCCCCCCCCCCCGCAGATGATAACAACGGTTCCCTTGAATCGAGACGGCTTCCCCGTCCACTCCGCATGGACTCGCCCTGACGTCATCTCTAGTTCTCATCGCAAGCCACCAGTCAAGCGCCCCTCGGAAAAAGACGCGCGCTCGCGTGGAGCTATTAACTCCCGCGGCGACTGTACATCCAGTGTTACTTCAATGAAAAATAGCCTTGGTTTACCCACACAAATGAACCGTGGACGCATATTCCGCCTGACCTTAATTGATATGATTTACTCATAATAACCCTTTCATGCGCCATGAAGTTCAAACTCCGCCTACTTATGTTTCATCCCGCGTAGGTCACCAGTACAAAGTCGGTACCCTAATTACAAAACTAACACTTATTACAACTCCTTTGTTCCTCGTAGTAGCTCTGATTGGAATCGCCTTCCGCTGACACAGCCTTCATAACCAGTATTATTGATTTTAAAAATGCCTTGTTTTTGATTCACCATTTCCTAATTGGTATTACTGTTATAACATTGTATAAATATTTTTGAAGTGTCCGAGCAAGCGTGCATTCATTACTGCATAATATTTCATTGTATCAACAACTGTACCTTTGTCACTTATTACCCCCCTCCCCACATACACACACACTTCCCTCTGTAATGCCCTTCGGGGCCCTGAGGTAAATAAATAAATAAATAAATAAATTGGCTGGCGCGCGTCGACGAGGCTCCCATTGGCCATTGCGCACCAGTTGCAACGACCGCTCACCCCATGGCGCTGCGTTTCCTTCAGCGCGCCGTTAAAACGTAGGGACAGCGCGCCGGAAGAGCGCGCGCGCTGACCGGCGACGAAAAGTACGCAGCAGACGAAATAAGGGAGCGGGCGAGCGGCTTGCACGCTTTCGCAATTTACAACTCATAAGAAGTGCTTAGGATGTACCTCGAGCCTTTTTCAGACAGCCTGTGCTTGGTGATGCAAGTGGTCATGCAGCACAGCAGATAATCGTGCAGAAAGTAATGCCAACATTGAACTTGCTGTTAACGCTTTTTTGTTGTGGGAGATTTTGTGAAAGTATAAAAGGACCACCCTCTTAGAAGGTGTAGTGCTGTTTTTAACTGCATTTGTTGGTGATGTCAGATACAGTAACTGACTCCAAATATATTCCTGAGAATATCCAGCCATTCTGAAACATTTTATAAAACGATGAAGATATTTAGTTATCGAATGGGAATGATACTTGTTTACCGCTGCATTGACTAGATTCTGAATTAACCCTACTTTCACATGCTTTGAGTGGCAGCGACTGAAAGGGAAAAATGGTTTTGCTGCGGATTCTCCATACTCCCATCAAAGAACTGAACCAGTTTTAGTTCAACATCAAGGTACTATAAGTAGCCATCTTCAGGATTTCTAAGGAAAACAATGGAAACTTTGATAATGAAGCTTCGTTTTGCTTAAGTCCTGAACTGAGACGGTGTTTTAGCGCCATGAAAATGGTGATCTTCTGAGTCCACCGTGTTTCTGTTTCCGAGAAGCTAGGGTGACGTGCTGTTCTATGGTTCCCTTTTTGTTTACCAGTCTTAGCAGTACTAGTACAAAGGGAGGATGACAGCGTTAATTTTTTCCAATGATTCAGAGTAAGAAAGAAGGTAAGAGTTGCCACGCTACGTCGTTCGGAGTTCTTGGCGGGTCAGTGTGCTTCATTCTTTGTGGATTCAAGTGTTGGTTGTGTAGGGCGACTCTAAGGTGACATGTTCGTTTGTAACCCACTCTGTGTTAACGGACATAGAAGCACGAGTGCACAAGGAGGGTCTTGTTTTCGGTTAGCGGAGTTTCAGAGTAGGAGGGGTCACGGTTCGGCGACGCACTTTCGTCTCTTCGTTAGGTTGCGCTTTTTATCGTTTCCCCGTGGAAACAAGGTACATTGACTCTTCACTCTTGTTTTTATTTTTGTTTTCCTTCCGTCAAGCCCGCACTTTTTGGAAATTCCCGCACTTTTTGGAAATTCCCGACTATACCCGCACTTTTTGGAAATTAAAAAAAAATTCAGCTGTGTTCGATACTTTTTATTGTTCGTGTCGTTTTTCGTCCTGCACTCTCGGGCTTTGTGTGATGTTCAACTCTGAAATGTTTCCAATTAATCACGAATTCTACTGCAAGAAATAGAAACTCAAGGAGGGGCCGTATTTTTACTTGTCTTCAAAAACCTACAAAGCACGACTCTTGAATTTAGATGCTGCGTGTGCGAATCTGTATGGTGCAAGATAAAACTTCAAAGTCATAAGTTCTTAACAGTAGGCTCATTTTATAGGCCGCAAGGTAGCAGTTCATTGGATCCCTTCTGTCTTTCTAATGCGTTATCTTCAAGAAAACATGATGAAGGTGATAGTAAGCGTTGAATACCATCTTCCAGATATTGAGTGCGTTCAATATTTATCGCTCTGCAGCATTTATCGTCACTGTATAAACCTTCCCAGAAAGTTATGAACGCTGATGAGTTACAACAATTTGTATCGCTTTCGACGAGGTATAACACATCAAGTGAATCTACAAGGTGATTGAAGGAGACGCCAGGCTCTTTAAATCAACCGAGAAAATTCGGTTTCTTAACTTATCGCGCTACGATTTTGCGCAGCGCTGCTCACAGATGGTGCCTGTTTTTTTTTGTTGTAAAATTAGCAAAGAGCGAACTTACCTGAGGAAAAAGTAAAGTAAAAAAAGGCTTAGCTCCTATGGACACGCAGCGACGCCACCGGTCTTCAAACAACACGGCGCCGTTTCGCACGGGAGACAAGAGATGGGGCAAGCGGTCGCGACGCCAACTGCCGCCAACGAACGAGCATAGGACCGAAGCGCTCAAGTTTCGCCGCTGACTACAGCGCCATTCCAGCCCCTGGCGGGACGCCCGAATCCGAGTGGCTCGTTGTTTTTCGCCTCGCTTCTCCGCCGTAGGCGGTCGGATACGCTAGTCAATAACATTAATTGCGATAGAGAAGATATAAAAGCCCGGCTAGCACAAATATTTCGTTGTTGATCGCAGTAACAACCTCCGATATTGTTGTAGTCAGTCCTTAAAATTCTACCGCTTCCCTGAAAAGCCGTACGAGACTCGAACGGCGCCAAGCCTGAACCACGGCAGTACTCCAACAAAAGTAAGTTTCTCGTTCGTTGGAAGATCAGTTTTGCTAAATACGCCTGAAAAACGAAATGGAATTGGTGTCAGAACAATAACAGCATGACTACCGAACGCGGGAAAGTCAGTTGGCAGTGCCTGCGTGACGGAATATTTGATTTTCGTGCGCGGCTGTCCCTTCCCTCGAGGTGTTTGACGGGGCCTCGATCGTGATGTTGGATCCCTTTGGCACGAATATTTCAACTATAATCACTGGCAGGATGAGAACGGCAGGGAGGAGCTTCAGTTACCCCACCTCCAGCACTAGCTTCCAACCTTCGATAGGGCTTCTGTCTCGCGAGCCTCGAGCGTGAACGTGCAGCCAAATCGCAGCGAAGGGCAACGAAGACGTGCTGGAGGTCGGCCCTTCAGAAGAGACGCCCTGCCGTTCTTACTTTGTCAGCAGACTTCTAGCTAGGGGAGGGGCTTTTGGGGGTTGCGAGTGCAGCTTTCTCCTGCCGTGTGTGTTTCTTAATCGCTGTTCCCGTTTTTTTAGCCTGTTTATAGCCATCATGTACGACCCTATAATATACACATGCATCCCCCCTCCCAAACAACACACACAAGGAATGCACATCCAAACCGCCTCAACCAGCCCCCCCCCCCCCCCTTTTTAAAATAAAAAAAGCCTGATTACGTTTTTACTTGTTAGGGACAATAATAGTTTTTATTATTTCGTGTCGATTTTCCACTGATCACACCGGAGATCTTATAATATTGATTTATTTTTCAGTGGGGGCGGTTCAGTTTTGATTCCGCCAACGTCAGCGAGGATCTGCAGCGTGCACTTCGTGAACACCTGCAGGGACAACACGCTGAGGCTCATCCTGCAACAAGTTACTAGACGAGATGCCAGCTGAGGTGTTGAATAAAGACTAATTGCAGGGAACCTACCAACCCTGTAATTGCTCGTGAAAGATTCTTAGTTAATTTAAATTAATTTTCACTCCCTCGCTCGAAGATACAGGTGACCTTTCCTCGTCTATTTTGCATTCTCTATATGTGCCCGGTTCTTAGCCAGTTAAAAGTATCGTTAGTTGATTGGCAACTTCTGTAGTCTCTTCTGTCTTCGAGTTACATGTTTTGGTTTAGTCTGTACCCCAAGATTCAGTATAGCTTGGCTAAATATAGATAAGCTTAGGTGATGACTGCTTTCTCACGAACAGGGAGACATCTTTCGTGAGATTTGGAATATCATGAACAGCTGATCTGCCGTGCAAGATCCCTGAAATAGTCGGGGTTCTCGGCCCTACAATTTCTTTGACAGTCCTTGCTTCTCGAGATGTGTACATCATCTGCAAGTGTCCTGCCGGCCATACTTCGAGTCTGCGCCAATGTCACCGTGTTAAGACCATGGGAAGAATTTTTATATTGTCACAAGGTTGTGTGTTTACCTACTCTTGGTTGTGATGAAACTCAATAAAAATCTTTTTCACTGTCAACAAAACATTTCTGAAAGCGTTGCATTATGCTGCTGTACCATATTTTCCAGACTATAGTCCGCAGGGGCAAATTTGGGGTAAAAAATAAAAGATTTTGCTTAGATTGTCCACACACGGTGCATAGTCTGCACCTGGTGCTTAGTCGTCACGAATATCTTCTCATAGACGGCACACCTTGAGAAATGTCTGCTTTCTTAGCTCACAAAAAAGCCTATAATATACATAAATCACCATTAACATACTCTTTCATTCACAAAATCCGTCTCGTCATAATAAACAATATTGAAAAACAAAAATCCCCGCAAAGTCCGCACAGCCTCAAATTTCAACTTTTAAAAGTATAGCCCGGAAAATACGGTACATTCCTGGAAACGCTTGAAAACATGCAACGAAACAAACTTTATTCAGTGAAGCAGCAATTAAACACTGACAGGCATGGATTATTTTTCCAGAAAATAAAAATTGTTCTAATAATGGCAACCTATCATGTGTCAGTGGTGTTTTCTTTGCTACACGACATTTTCCTCCTAAAATGTCCCACACAGGAAAGTATGAATCAAGCCCCCATTCAATATTTGAAAATCTTGCATGTGGATTGGACACCTTGAACCTGAAAGAGAAATGAAGTTTTTATAAATCCATCCAACTGAACAGTGTCATGAAAATTCGACTAAAATTATGTGCAGTCATCTGCATAGGAGACATTTATGCAGGAGATTTAGTCTAGGCTAGCCTCTTTTCGTTTTCAACTGTTTTGCCCTCTTTCTGACAGAATCTCGCGGCACATTATTGTTCAAACTCGCAGAAAAAGTACCATTAATCAGCAGGAGCAGGTCCCAGTAACTGCAACCTACTGCCTCAGTGAAGTGGGACAAAAATACCTGGTAATAAATCTACGAGGCCTTTGTTCAGGTCGTGCCCTGGCGTTTTAGTTCCCTACTGCTGAGGCAGGCTGATGCAGGAAGCGTGTTCAGCAATACTAATAAAATTAAGATCGTCGGCACAATGCTCGCACCGGTCCGCGACTCCAGCCCAGCGAGGACCTGTAGTCTCAACTGTACGCGGGGGACTTATCTCTTCCCGGAATTATCACCCTATGCTCGCACGATCCGCGACACGTTAATATTTCTTCGACGTGGACGAGCCCGAAAAGCTATCCCACTCGTAGCCTCTAGTGCGAGAACGTAGTCTGCCGGTGGTTTAGCGACCGAAAAATAGTATCCCGACGTCGTCTAACAGGACTCACGAGAACAGTGGTTCATTGTGAATAGTAATCTGTCTTTTAAGAGGAGAAGGCACAACGTTATTACAGCGCAAAATTTAAACAAGTGACGCTCACCTGTAAAGTTATCTCGTAGACGCCGCACGGCCGTACTTGCGAGGCGGACCCGACTCGTTGGCGGGGAAATCAACCGCTTTCTCGGCGGAAGATGCGTGTTGTTGAAGCTTCTCTATCGTTTCTTGACTCACCATGAGAAATAATTCTCGCACGCTTTCTATCCTTATCTAAATCGTCACCGTACGCTCGAAACACCTGCGACGCCAATGCAACGCTACGAACGCGACCGATGCGACACGACCATGTGTTGTACTGCGGTGGCGCTACCATCGCAATTTCAAAGCGCCCCCTGGTTGGGCGAATCGATTCTATACAGCGCCGAAAGCCGGCGCCTTCAGCAGACGATCTTCTCGACTCCAAAGCGGCGCGAGCTTTTCTGATATCAGTTGGTAATGCATTATTTTATCATCCTTACTAATAAAACACTTTGAATGGACACAATCGGTTAAAAAATGGTTTGTCCGGTTATTTTAACGGGTTTTTTTTTCGTTTTGTTTCTGCGATTGTGCGCCGCCTGCGGAACGAGCTCCGCTTTTGAGTCGAAAAGATCGTCTGCTCAAGGCGCCGGCTCTCGGCGCTGTATGCTCGTTCGTTGGCTGCAGTTGGCGTCGCGACCGCTTGCGCCATCCCTTGTCTCTCGTGCGAAACGGCGCCGTGTTGTTTGAAGACCGGTGGCGTCGCTGCGTTTCGATAGGAGCTAAGCCTTTTTCTTTCTTTACTTATTCCTCAGGTAAATTCGCTCTTTGCAAACTTTACAAAAAAAAAAGCACCATCTGTGGGCAACGTTGCACAAAATCGTAGCGCGATTTGATAAGAAACCGAATTTTGCGGTCGACGTTAAAGAGCCTGGCGTCTCCTTGAATCACCCTGTATATTAGATCCATTTCGTACGAACTACCCGTCTGTAACAATTCCGAGTAAGAACATCCAACGCGTCAAAACATCCATTCGTGGATGTTTTGACCTGTTGACGTTTTGACGCGTTGGATGTTCTGACTCGGATAGATGTTCTGACTCGATGGAATTGTTGACTCCATGGATTTTTAGACTCTGATGTATGTTCTGACTCGATGGAAGTTTTTGACTCAATGGATGTTTTGACTTGGCTGGCTGTCATATATATTTTGACGAGTTGAATGTTCTATCGTTTTTTGCCTGAAAGAAGGGAGCTGATCTGTAAAAGGCTTTTGACGATATGGTAAGCAAGGACCGTTTGTATACGCTCCTGGATAAAATTTAATCAATTATGAAGGATAAATTGAGTTCGTTATTCGACGGAAGTGGATAGGGTATGTTCTTGTTTCTTTGCTAATTTGCGTGCTGTGGACTGCCTTTGCGATTCAATTATTGCATTGAGACATTGTCAGTTATTTAGGCTATTCAGTAAACATGCGTTTTTGTATGTATTCTGCGATTCCGATTTCTTGGATGGATGGATGGATGGTAATGGCTATACTCTTTGTAACGGGCGGCAGCTTACGCAGCCTAGCCTAACATTTCATTATCTTTTTTTTTTGTTAATTTGTATAATAATTTTTTTTATCACAACCCCCACCCCCTTTTTTTAAAGTGTTAACCTTGCTTATATTTATCTGTATTCTCACCACTCCCTAGATCTTTTCCACCAATTTTGCAGTCTCCTTCTAGTTAACGCCATTCTTTCCCTATCCATCCGTCCATCCATGTCCGGAAAACCGAGTGCTCCCTCCAAATCCGTAGTCATCCCCCTTCCCCCCCCCCCCACCCAAAGAGGATGGGACGAAGCCCCGTGCACCTTAAAGTTACATGTTCTATAATTTCCCTTTCGCGGTTTCTCACGTCGCACAGAATGTCTATTTACTGGAATTTAGTCTTATATGTTTTCGTTCTTAGCACACCCATTCTAGCTTCAAACAGCAATGGGCTCCCCAATGAGTTGTCATACAGCTTTCTCCTTCTTTAATTATTTTGTTTTTGTGCCCTGTATATTGTTAAAGCTGATTTCCCCTGCATTCTCTCTTCCCACAATTTCCTCTCAGTTTCCTTTACCCCCTTTTCTACTGATATGCTCTGATCGGCTCAATCTCGTTGAATGCATTTAAGTCTCAGCTTGCGGGTTCGGTTTGTCCACTTAGTGTTTAGACTTTTTGTATATAGATACTTGTACACTTTCCCCGCAAATCGCGTATCTTCAATTTCAGCTAGTCTTTGTTCAAAGTTTACTTTACTGATCGGTTCCCCACTCTCGAAAGATGCCCAACCCATATCCCCCTGTCCTCCCTCGTTTGGTGTATTCCCATGTGCTCCCAATGCCAACCTACCTACCACTCCTTTGCTGTATCTCTAAACCTGCCCAGATTTCTGACCTCATACAGAATACCGCATTCCCAAATGACAGCCCTGGCACCATGACTCCCTTCCATACACCCCTAACGACTTCATATCTATTATAGTTCCGGAGTGCCCTGTGTTTCATATTAGCTGAATCTCGTCTCCCCTTCAATTTGCCTCTACCAGTGTTGGATACTTTTTTTGTTTATTTTCTGTTTTGTAAGATCATTGCTGTTGTTTTACTTGATTCTTGCTTGAACCACTCATGGTCTCTAGTTTTAATAAATAAATAAATAAACAAAACATTAAAGTTAATATCGTCAGGGGCATGTAAACAGAGCGAGATAACTTTTCTTTCGTTTTATCACTCTATTAGGGGGTGTGCACTCGTCAGTGACCCAGTGTCTCTCTTCTAGATCAACGGAGCGTAAAATCAAAACAGTTTTTGGGTGGTACGCTCCGTATTAAAATCAGGTAGGACACGACGGCGCAGTGGCAATGGCTCTCGAAAGCGGCGATCGGTAATGTTACGTGATCGCGCGACGTGGTTTAAGATTGGAATTTACTTGCATTGGCGGTAAAATCTGCTAATTTGCCGTCTCGGGTGGCGTTTTATTTTGTGTCGTTTGACCCGCGCAGCTCGAGGGCACGCTACTCTGCGATTCGCGGCAGCTACGTGACCCGCAGTCAATGGACAAGGCCGTTTGAATCCATATAAAAACGCTTGGTGTTTAGCTCGTCTTCGGAAAAGAAAAAAAATCGAGTATGACAGCCATTTTTTATTTTAGCTTGGTGTATGTCAATGCGTTCGTAAGAGGTTCGGAAAGAAGAAAACTACTTTTTCCAGGCAATGTGGTGTAACAAATTTCAGCAATTCATTCAAAAGCAACGTGATAAAAATCATCCAAATAAAAGGGGCGATATTGTTATTTACACAAAAAGTTAGGAGCACTCTCAAGCTTGTGATGGTGAAGCATTTTTTAAGACAGAAGGGTTCTGTTTTAAAAGTATTTTGCTTCGCTACATGAATTCGAAGGAAAACAGTTTTTTTTTTTTTACATGAGGGTGGGAGCAGCAGAGCGCGCGATGGGCAGGCTCCGAGTCTGCGCGACTGCTCGAGGGACCAAAATACCGTTGTCGGTGAATTATGCAACGTAGGCCCTTCAGAGAAATTAATTTCACCTCGCCAGTCAATTGCTTCCATTTTTGTGTTAAGCCTCTGAATTGTTTTAAGACATTCTCGTTCCAGACGTTCGCCGTGGTGAATAACGTTATTCCGAGAGAATCATAGCTCTAGTTCGTGGTTTTTCAAAGTTAGTTTCACTCTCGAACAAAGCACTCTACATGGATTTGCTCAATTGTAAAGAAATAGTTATTTTAAGTTACGGAAGCACTACTGGAACAAATTTTACACTACTGTTTTTTTAATGTATAATAACTTTTTAGGTATTTGTACCGTGTCGTAGTGTCTATACCAGGGGTGGCCAAGCTGACTCAGCCTAAGAGCCGCAAACATAATCACGAAACTTCCAAGAGCCGCGGAGGGGGGGGGGGGGTCAAACTTTTCTCCAGAACAATAAACGAAACTCGAACTACTTTCAATCTATCCGAGTCAAAAGCAGTCCATCGATATGTACGTCAGGCAGCCCAAGACTACCAAACCGCAGCCTGTCTTTTAATTTAAAACGCGTTCCATTTTTCTTTTTCTTTTGGGAGGGGGGAGTGTTTGTGTGACCGGGAGGTTGGCGGGGGGGGGGGGGGTAGGGGTAGGGAAGGGAGCCGGAGGCCGCACTTTACCACGCGAAGAGCCGCAGCTTGGCCACCCCTGGTCTATACACTAATTTTTGTCCCGATTACTGCTATCAGATGCAACGTAGCGCATATCGTTCACATAAAGCCATTCGGTTGAATAAGACACCGAGACATTGTGAGGCATTCAAACAGTTTTATTCAAGGAAACTGGCCCAGGCGTGCTGTTCAGTTCATTCAACGGAAGAAGTCCAAGGATTGTAATTCTGTCCAGATAGTTAAGGACATCCTGAAATATCATGACTGTTGACAAGAAGCCTGAAAACAGGACCGTTTCTTCTGGCAACCCTTTGTTACGGTTGCTGGCTTAAACCGCCGGTGCAGATACCACTGCAAGATGATCAAGGAGCAGTTCCGGGATTCGGTTTTGCGAAGAGAGCTGAATCACTTGCAGGAACAGAATGAACTCAGCCAAGTCTAGATGGTGACTTGTCATCTGGCTGTGCAGCCCATTGTGCAAACCTTCAACCATGTTGGTCGTGCGTGGGCCATCGATTTTAAACTGTCCCCTAATGTATTTTGCAACAGTGTTGGAAAGCCAGAAGCTATCAGAATACTTGGCGAATTGCTCCAACCGAGCACTGTCCAGCGGTGAAGCCTGTGCCCGAGCAGCAAACAGGTCCCTCGAGAAGGCCTCGCAGAAGTCGTCAGGTACAAAAGCGAGATGTCGCACCCTTTCAATCCACCTGGCGACGTCACCGTTCTGTTTGCAACTTGACCCCAGGCCTAGCTCGTCGCGTTTGGTGTTGAGGGCCTTGGCGAAATGGAACGCAGAACCACGTATCTGGGACAAATATAACATTCTTTATGCTATAAGCCTTACTTCCTGTGTCAGTTAAGTATCACTTGAGGGTTCAATCAATGCTTGTATATTCAAAAGTAAAACTGATCAAACGCAAAAAATAGGCAGTTAAACGGTTATGACAGCGATTTGGCAAGCTTATAAGAAAGAAAGAAGGTTATGAAAGTAAGCTGAAGTGGATGTCACTTCGAACGATGTGTTTTAATTTGACGATCCAAGTAAAACATTGACCACTATTTTTCAGTAAAGTGGAACTTTAATGTCTTCCTAAAAAGGCTGATGTATTTTTCGTCTTTTTATAAAAGAAAGTTGTGGCCGCTCGGGTGAAAGTGATTCTACATGTCGTTATAGTCTAAAGATTCATTCTCGGAAAAAGGCTAATCCCCCTCGTAAAAAGAAAAAAAAACGTGATTTTCTTTTTCATCTGTCTCAGTTACTGACACACCGGCGAAAAATAAATCTAAATAACTTGCTATCTAGTGCGCAAATGTATAAAAAATGTGGTAGGAACAAAGATGTTATAAGAAATGTCTTCAAATATTCAGATAACAAGCAGAAGAATTATTCTAAAATACGGAAGATTTGAACAAAGCGGAAAACGGATGGGACCATTTAGTATAATGAAAGCGCTTACTCACACGTGGTGTTCCTGCTGTCGTGCCAAAAACCTGTTTTGTTGCTTGTATGGCCGCTAACTCAGAAATCGAATATCCACATGGCAGTAGTGGAGAGCATTCCGACATTGCCAAACTTCTGGTACATTTATTT